>JAXGGA010013503.1:0-35015 GCA_038373865.1 Uloborus plumipes
GAAAAAGGTATTTATTTAATATTTTCCACTTAAGATTTATGTACAAAAATATTTCAAATGTCTAATCATAGACTTTACGTCGTCTCAAAAAAGCGCCGAATTAATGCCATAGTGCCAAATCTACTAACAGATTGAACCACTTGACAACTTGTACGCTAACGCATGTGTACTTTATGCGTCTATTTTGTTTTCGAAGTAGTTTTTAGGTTTTTCCGTAGATTGCGATAGAATAGTTTATTAGTAATAATTATTAGTATAGAAGTGAATATAGAAGTTACATTTGGAGCATCGGTCAATGTCCTTACACATTATGCAGTGTTCGTCTTTCTTAGTCCATCTATCACAGCTGAGCTGAGGGCAGCATTGCTAGAATAAAATAATTCAAACAATATTTAAATTACATTTTTTGCAACGCCCAGCAATATATATATATATATATATATATGTATATAATTTTTTTTTTTAAGAAAAAAATCTTTGTCCCATTTCTCACTTTTTTACAGTAGTTAAAAAAGGATTGTTGAAAAAAAATTAATTGCTGAATAATCAAAAGTGCTTTTAGTCTCTCACAATTAATATTAAATCTGCAAAGGACTTTTAATTAAAAAAAACTTTCCTGGCTAAAAATCTGAAAAAGGAAACTTGGGAATTTATTTTTAGAACAAACAAAGCAATTACTCTAAACACTTCATCAATTATTTTCTTAATTGCATTTTAATTGCAAAATGCTATTTTTTTGTATTATGTACAGATTTATTAATCAAGCAACTTGAACTTTGACTATGGCATTTAAGTGAGAATGAGAGATATTTTCAAACACATACACGCAGAAAAAGGGGGAGGGAAACCTAAGTATACAAAATTAAAATTTTTATTAGTAGTTTTGTAATTTTGTGAGCAAAAAATTATAGATATTTTCATTAAAAAAATACGAAAATCTCTAAAGAAATTTGGTTTTGCTACATGATCTGACAAATCCATAACAACCAAAGAAGTTCATTTTATAATTTCAATTGCGTATTTAAAGCACCACATGCAGCCATCCTTCATTTCTTGCTAATCTCAGAATTGGGTGAAAATGGCTCTTAACTAGATGTTTCGTTGCATTTACTAAGCGGATCTTGGCAAGTATATTGAATCAACCGTATAACTCCATTTCTTTGGTTTCATCTGGAAAACCCTTAAGATAATGAGGAAAAGCTTTTATGTCTTCCACTTTGGATAGTGGATTCCACGTGCGGGAACAAAAAATGAAATGTGTAAGTAATTTTCAAAACCGAATCGATGCTCATTTGCTCATTATACTAAAAGGCTTAAGTGCAGTAAATAGCCATTTGTAGTCGACCCTCGTATTTTTTGCAGGAACTTACATCTCTCAATTTCTCAAATCATTAACATTTTGAGTTTTGTTAGTTCTTAATATGTAAATCAAACATTCTTGAATCGCTTTGCAGTTTTTTCGAATATAACTGAAGACTCCGGTCAAACTCAAAGAATTATCAAACTACTGTTCTTCTAAAGTTATAAAAATACAAAAATTAAAATTTGTAAATTCTTGATTTTGCAGATTTTTAAAGATAAATTACAGCCGAGCCCGTTTTTTAGAAAATCGGTTTAAAAATATCCCGCGTCATATAATACATTTTTAATGTACCAAACGGTTGTAATGCATTATCTCTATCCCGGATTTTGAACATACCGCTTTTTCGAATATATTTTTCGTGACAAAATGGCTATTCCATAAGCAGTAATGACTGTATTACAGTGGTGAAGTGTACAGACTTTGTGAGATACTTAGTCTTTTGCGATAACTCTTTTTATTTAAAAAATATCATTTAGCCTTTAATTGGTGAAATGTTTGTTTTGTAACGTAAGTGGTGAGTTATGGAAAACGTAGGGGAGACTGGGGACGGTTGTGACGCGGGGCGGTTGTGACAGTCATCATATTAGCTAAACCATAATTAATACCTGCCTGAAGCAAAGAGAGAGAGTATCAGCATGTTTGTCTGAATGTGTGTCAAAGCATTGCGGTAGCCATCGAGCGATATTAACGCTAGCAGAGGGGTTGGTTACTTTTTGACTGTCAAAAGTAAGTTTTTTTGTTCGATGTCTTTTAGTAATTCCTGTTGAATGGGTATAGATAGAGAAATCAAAGTTTTCTCCCCGTTTGTAGTGAACCTTAATAGTGAAATAGCAGTGATTAATTTTTATGTAGGCTATTTTGTATTGGAATTGCGATTGCTGTTTTCAAAAGTAGTGGGTTGGGGTCGGTTGTGACAAACTGTGTGGGGACGGTTGTGACACGAGTAAAGCATGTTTTTATCATTGAAACAACGTCACAATGAAAACAACGTATGCATAGGTTATATTGCTCATAATAAAGTGCTTTTGAGCTTACATATACGCTGAAAACAGATATGAGAGTAAAATGGCTACTGAGAAATGGTTCCGTTCATTTATGAATAGAAATGTTTCACGTCTGTTCGTGTAGCTCATGCAACTAGCCTTTCATGAGTAACAAGCTTCAATAAAACAAATAAATGTGGAATATTTCTTTAATACTTGAGAATTGTTATGAACAGACACAGTTATGACCCACAGAATGTGCATAATGTTGCCAAAACAGACGTTACGATATTCCAAAAACCTGATATTTTTGTAAGACTTGGTGTAAGGCTACTTCAACTGAACGAGACACATTGTTAAATGTTAAACTTTTGCAGATGAATGTTATGTTGAATTACGTTTAATATTACTTGAAATTAAAAGTGATCTAGACTGTTTTGCTGTATTTTTGAACTTGTCACAACCGACCCCAAGCACTGTCACAACCGCCCCTGGGGTGGGGTCGGTTGTGAAATTTTTTCCTTTTTTGTTTAATTTGGTCCTGTGAGTTAACTATTGTACTTAGGGAGAAAATTTTAGTGTTTATAAGCAGGCAAATAAACACTTTAATATAAAAACAACTTTAAACCAGCTCACAGTCATTGCTAAGGGATCTATGGGGGAGCAAATGAAAATTGTCACAACCGTACCCAGTCTCCCCTAACCAAGACATATATCTCGTGTGTACTGTGCAAAACATAGCAAATTAAAGTATTTTAATTTCCACTGATTTTCGTATCACTAATTTCTATAAATACAACCAAGCAGTACCAATGCATGTGCATATTAAGCCTAATAAATGTAAGTATTAAAAGAAACGTTTGAATGCAAAAATCTAACTCGTCTGGGACATAAAACACTGACCAGTTACGGGCTAAACAAATGCTTAACATTTTTTTTTTCATATTGAATTCAGTACTATGAATTGCATGATACTTTAATGCTTATTGAAATAAATATGCAACTTATTATGAGAATTTACATTTTTTAGTTTTTGATTTTATCCAAAATCCTTTGGTTTGTAATATATTGTACTATATTTCCTTCCTCGATCACTACAAAACCTGTCTAATCCCTGAAACGCTTCAATTGCGACATGTAATTGAAATTCTTGGGCAGGGAAATTTATAAAATTGTCTGTCACACCAAACCAATTTAGACTAATTGAAATGATAAGCAGCTGTTATCTCACGTCATTAGCTCCTTTCTAATTAGAACATTAGCTTTATCTGACAAATTGAAGCGAAGTATTTCTGGCGCTGTTTTTTCTCTTAATGGAATAAGCCTAATTTTATTAGAATGACTGCTGACGCCAACAGGATTAAGTTAAACTAAACTAAGTAAAGTAAAGGGAAGGAAAAACCACCGTTATCATTGCATAATAAATTCTCTTCGACTCTGTGGAAATTCAATAAGCATCTTGTCTTAATATCCTTTATTTTATTTCATATGGAATAACAACGATAATTTGAAGAGCAAAAACGCTTTTAGAGCATAATTTTTAAAATGTATCGTATAAAACGAAGAAATATTTAGAAAGTGTTTAGTTTACAAAAACAAAATGCAGCCAAATATGCAGAATTGCTCTTGCTGACTATCATTTTGCTATATGTTTACAATTATTTGCCGTTTAGGTGTGAGTATACCAACTTATGTTTGTATACATATTTTCACTCTTGAATTATAATTTATTTGTTCTCCTCTACTTGATTTTACCGTAATAATTCGGGTAGAACAACCCTCCCTTAAGCAGATATATTTTATGGTGAATAGTAACGGGTGATAAGCAGTAAGATACTAGATAAAATATTTTTATATATATTTCAACAATGTACTTGAAATTTCCGACTTCACTAAATGTTGCCGCGCAGCGGAGCCCTGAAATATTGTATAAGAGAAGGTTGGTCTGTTCAGACTGTAAAAGTACTTACAAATAGAAGAAAACAGAGAAGTTATAATGAACAAGTGAAAATATAAAATATCGAAATTATCACAGTAACGCCGATGCAAAGAAATCATGAACAAGTGAAAATATAAAATATCGAAATTATCACAGTAACGCCGGTGCAAAGAAATCTAAGTAATAAATAGTAAAATTATTTTTTACAAAGGGCGACACAATCTTTTCCGAGGCTCATAAAAGCAATTTATTCGGACTGCTAGCTTTTTCTTTACCTTGCCAATCTTAAGTTAAGGAAATGAAAATTGCAAAATAAAAAGCCGTTGATCAAAACTACTAGATTTCACAATATCACCCCACCATTTAGGGCCAACTTTAACTCAAATGACTTGTTAAGTAAATATAAATTATAATTGCAACGCATTTGTTGAACAGTGAAACTCTAATCTAAGTTTAACCCATTAGAAACTATATCCGTATATCTGTTTCAACGTCTGCTTAAAATTTTGAACAATGATAGTAAAATTCAGTTCAATTTTACCAAGCTGAAAATTGTCAATGATACCGCTTGCTACTCTCACACCATAATTATATATTTATAGAGTAGCAAGACACATTAGATATACAAATGGTTGTTTTGCTTAGCATTATTTGTAAGTATATGTGAAATTTTAAGCAAAAAAAAAATATCATTGGCTGAAAACGTTTTTTGTCATGAACGACAGCTATTTGACAACCAACAACTACATTCTTGCGTTTCTGTCAGATGCAGCAGTTCAAGAAAATATTCGCTCTTGTACAGAATTTTTGAAATACTTCAGGTTACGTGAGGTAAGTACTAAAAGCACTTCAAATAGAAACTCGCAGCAGAAATACAAATATACGTAAACATACATACATAATGTAGTGGGTACGATGCGGCTTCAGAATTCACTAACTTTAAATAGCTGCTAAAGAAATAAATAAAATATCCCTCCCCCCTCCAGCCAAAATAAATAAATAAATAAATAAGCAAGAATTATTTTCATAAACATTCAAAAATAAAGGAGAAAACCCGAAAAAGCGCGATATTTTTTTAGCAAACAACATTGTAGAATCATTTCTTTTAATTTATCCTGAAAGCATTGGAACAACAGCAATCAATGATTCATAAGCGGCTGAATACAGAATGCTCTCAAAAATACTGAAAAAAAAACTGTGTTGTTTCCGTAAAGCTTCGAACATTTACTTATCAGCTAACAAATGCAAATAGAATACACTTATGGTGGAACTATTTAATTATTTATTTTCTGGATGTTATAGCTTAATTGCATGTGCTTTTAATTAGTGTATTGTGTTAATAGATAGCATATGTTGCTTTTTTTCCGGAATAGCCGTGTTTACAAGTAATTTCCCAAAAGAATAATTCTATTTTTTCCCGATAATTCTATTAATAATTCTATTTTTATCTCGTTTTGCTTCCAGCAATTTAAATAGTTACATCTAAAAATTATTCATTACCGAATGACAATAAACTTTTGACGCATAATTTTACCCTGAAGGTCCCCAAAACCACACTACTTTGGCTGAGAAGGACCTAGTCTGTTTTCCGTTAGGTAAAGCGAAAATATGCTAAATTCTTTTCATTCGGAAACACATTTCTATTCAATCTAACTAAACCTTTATGACCATCAAGTTCGCTATCAAAACTATGTAGTTAAAACTGACTGGTACTTCAAAACATGTATATTAGGGCATATTTTTGCACCGCTCAAAGGTTAGTTGTTTTTCTCTGAAAGTTTATTTGTTTGTAATGTAGCGTATTTAACCCCCCGGCGGTCCGGCAGTTCCCGAATTACATGTTAAATGGATGTGATAAGACGTCCAGAACCGTCAGTGGGTTAATAAAGTTTAGCGGTTTGCAATTTTAAATGTAAAAAGGTGCCTGAAAATTGTATTCATCAGTATAGAAGAAAAAAAAAACTGTTTTTACATAGAACTGGCGTTATTTTAGTAATAAAAGTGCTTACTTTACTATTAAAAACTCGGTGATTTTGTTTTACATTGTTACCATAGAATGAGGTCTGTTGGGACAGCGGATTATCGTAACGAAATTTCCCGTTCATACGAAAAAAAAATATCTCCAAAAATATATGATCGGGTACGTTTGGCTGTTGTTACTTTTTTAAGAAAGGTAATATTGTGATCAGGATTAGAAATTTGATTTTGTGATTTTGGCAATAGAGCAGGCTTGTGAGCTGCAAGTGAAACGCCAAAACAGCACAAAATTTTTATCATCTGCGAAACTTTGCATGGAAGTACAGACTCCTTTATATTTTTGACTAGACGTTTCTATATTTTTCAATAATGCATATGTCTGAGAAGCAGAGAACCACAGTACAATTGATAAGTTTTTCAATTCTGTTATAAAAATGAAGAATACTTCGCAATATTATAGGGTAAATATGTTCGAGGTGTATTGAAGCATTTTGTTTCGTTGTTCCTATTCAAATTTACTAACGATGGCTAAGGTTGAATTAAAAATTTTAAAAATCAGTCAAGAAATTTCACTGACTTAATAGTGGGCGTATTTAGGGACATAACTGAGGCGACTTTCGGTTGGGGTGTTTTTTGGCGGCATTATTTAACATAATGCAAATTATGGTACTGTATTCGTGACATATTTTTAAAATGTTGGAACTACAGTTAGCTTAAAAGTTCGTTGAACCAGTAAAGAATTCTTCTTCTTCTTTAAAAAATGAATAAAAGACAAAAATTGACGACATATTTAAATACTTCGCCAAAAAATATAAAACCACTAAACGTTTCATCAAAAAGAAAAACAGTTCTCCAAAACATCATTATTGATCGCCAATCTCATATTTCAGTACTTTAATTACATTTGTTTTGAACTAACCGGAACAACACAACCTAAAAATTGAGGAACTAGTAAAGTAATAGACACGAAAATTGTTTAGACAATTTTAAAAACAGCAAGAATAAAAATATTGCTTCCACCAAAGCGTTAGTTAATGTTTCGTGAAAAAGGGCTCCTTTGTTTTTGTAAAACTGATTGCTGTCAAAACAAATTTAAAAAAATATATAAAAATTATCTAAGCTAGAAAATTTATTTATAGTAGCGCATGCTACATTGATTGACAAGAAATTCATATAGGCAGAAGAAATATCTCATCAAATCACTTAGATAAACGGATCATAAAAGGAGGAATACCGTAATGACATAGAGAATTTAACCGATTTTAGCACGCACACTGTATCTATGAAAGAAAATCTGAATAATCTAATTTTTGAAAAAACTCTCAAAATTTAAAAAGGAAAAAGGGTTACCTTCATGTCATTTATAAGCCTTTATCCATTTCAAATAACTTTTTCTGCATATATTATTTTTTGGGTTTTATATATTTAACTTGAAAGAAAGTTTTCGGTAAAGGGATTTCTGGAGACCAAGAAAGCATTAAAGTAGAAAGTAAATCAAAGATTATTTTCCAAAAAAGCGATTAAACTCAAATACAGAACTTAGTAGCATGAGAAAAAAAAACGAAGAAGAAATAAACTGCAGAAAGGGAAACAGCAAAAGAAAATTCCGTGCTCTAAGGGGGAAAGTGTAATCCGACGAAAACCAAGACTTGACGTCAGACTGTGTAAGTTGAGGACAAAGCTTAATTGAAACGGATTTTCTCTCACAGAGAATGGCAGAAAAAGGGAGCGAAAAGTGTAAGTTGGAGGGAAAATACTTTGGTAAAAAATAAAGCTTTCACTAGCCGTGTTTGAAGTTAGATGAAAAAGGAGAGAATATTTGAAATGTGAAAAAGGATTTTCTTTTATGATAAAAACGATTAATATTTTAATTCATTTTGTAGTCTTTCGTTACATCGGTTCTTCTTTCTTTTCTCTTTTTTTTTTCTTAATTTTTGCCATTGAAAAGTTTTTTATTTGATTTGATACTGGCTCGGACATTCTTATCAGATGAGAAATACATTTAAATGTAAGTACTCTTGCAAAATATAAGGTTACTAACAAGCTATTTTGTTCAACTATTGATTTTTGCAATAAATAATTTTTAGGGATCAAGTTTTAGAACTGCGAAGAATTTCAGTGTGTGCGCATTACGTTGGGTCGATTTTTTTTGTGAAAGCATAGTACGGAAAAGTTGCCAAATAAAATTTTAAAAAAGCTTTATGTCTTCTGCTTGCTCGTTGCGTTCAAAGTTCAAAAACTAACAAAATCGAGCCTTTTTTTAAAATCTTCTAGTAGTAAATTTCTCAAAATAAACGTGATTAGTTATATGCTTACTTCGGTTTCAATAATCAAAATAATGCTCTTGCAAAATATAATGTTACTAACAAGCTATTTTGTTCAACTATTGATTTTTACAAAAAATATTTTTTAGGCATCAAGTTTTAGCACTGCGAAGAATTCCAGTGTGTGCGCATTAAGTTGGGTCGATTCTTTTTTTTTTTTTTTTTTGCGAAAGCATAGTACGGAAAAGTTGCCAGATATAATTTTAAAAAAGCTTTATGTCTTCCGTTTGCTCGTTGCGTTCAAAGTTTAAAAAATAACGAAATCGAGCCTTTTTTTTTTTAAATCTTCTAGTAGAAAATTTCTCAAAATAAACGTGATTACAGTTATATGCTTACTTCGGTTCCAATAATCAAAATAAATTAAAGTTCGATGAATTGTCTATATTTTTTCTTTAACGGCATCACTTTATAAGAGCTGAAAGTTACCAAATGTTCGCTATTTTTTACTCTTATACGCAGCTCTTCGTTCTTTTCGCAAGAACAATGCGACCCATTTTTTTTTACCGCGTGGAGTTGGTTGAATCTTTTCAACGCAGAGTATACAGTTGGCATGTTTGCATTTGGTTGGTATATTATTATTTTGGCTGGTATGAAGAGACAGTTGGTAAATTTAGTTATCCTATGACGATGTCGGAACTTAAAAAGAACAAGACTATTAATACGAATTAAATTTATTTATTTTTTTTCGTTAATCCGAAAATAAGCATACAAATGTTTCCTTCCTTTTTTTGCTCAAAATCTTTCAGAAGTTTGGAAGGTTATGTTTTATGAACATGAGTGGATTTTTGGGAAACAAAGTTTTTAGAAACGTTTTCAAAGACCTTTCTGTGTGGATTTTTAAGAATGCATCTGATTATCATTTTTTTAGTTACTTTTGCTCGTAAAAAACAACAAACTGATCAATTATTCTATCTAAAAGTTGGCATAAATTATACTTTGCAAATATTACTCTATAAATTTTGCTTGAGTAACTTACAAGCAAGTTTTTTTTCCTGATACCTATTGATTTACTAAAAGCAAAAATAAATTGAAAATTTGTTCACAGACGTTTGTAAACATAAAAAACTCAAGATATGTATTGAAAGAAATAGTTACTTGACGCATGCTAATGAAAAAAAAACAGAAATGAAAAAAAAAACATCCCGTTTTCTTAATTAGCAGTAAATTAGCATTTTGTTAGGAAAAGATTCGTAAACAAATTGTAACAGAAATGTAGATACGAAATCTATTAATTAAAATATTTTTAAAAGCTAAATATTCACTTGATTAGTACGGGAGTAATGTATAACCAATCCGTTTCAATATCGTTAAACTTCAAACTTATCTATGCATTAGATTTTTTAATTAAGACATTACTGACACATTCAAGTGTATCTCCCTAATACATTTCATAAATCTCAGTTTAGCAGTCAAATAATTTTATTAACATATTGAGTTGAGCTTTTAATCTAATGAGCAAACATTTTTTTTCATGCTTCTTCTGTTGAACTACTCAAGTAATTACCCGAGCACAAATCTCGAGTTCCTCTTTCGAGTACAAATGTTTGTTCTTATTCTTTGCTCCATTAAATTCGATGCTACTAGCATCAAATTGTTCTTTGTTTCTTAAATATATTTCTTTCGCTTTGCTTAATGAACTGCTTAGAATAAATAGACGAATAAAATTCTGATTTCTGTCATCGCGGAATCCGGTAAAAATCAAAGCCTTTGTAATTTCTTCTCGGTTGAAATGATTTTGTTTTTATGTTTTTATGCATTGGAACAAGTTTAGTGGTTCATAATCTTTATAAAACTGTGAGGTAGATTTTTGCATGTCATAGTTTATCTAAAAAATTACTTGTGGGTAATCATCAATCTTCATCTTGAATTAATTCAATGTCAATATTGCTGGCTCACGCTGCAACACAGAAACGTGTGTTCTGTTGCTTGAACCTATTTTTTTTAAATAACGTATAAGACAAACTGTTTCACTCAATTTTAATACATTTGCAATTATCCCTCAATCTTGTTTAATTTAAATAATACTTGCTTAGCATAAGTATTTATTTTTGGGGTCTTCTTTATACGCGCTTTATATATTTCATCTATCGAATAAGTTGTTGGAGGAAATTCTTAAATGTCATGAATTATAGAAATTACATTGCAAATGATACATTATAGGATTTCGTTTTTTGTTTTTGTTTTTTTGTAACCCGTCTTTTCCTTGGAACCCTGAAACACTTCTATGCAGTCTTCTTGCTAATTTGTGCGTTATCAGTTGATTTATACTATTTTACTTTTCACGCACAAATTATTGTATTTAATTCTGTTTAAATTGTAAAAAAAATCCTATAAACTGTTGCTCATGGAGCCAGAAATATAATTCTTTGTACATATTTTCATATTCTTAAAAAATGGCTATTTTCAAGGTTTATAAAATCTAGTTCCAAGGCTTCCGTGTCATATTTGGAAACTTCAAGGCAGGAACTTATTAATATTTTAAAAAGAAAACAATTTTTAAAAAGTATTATTTTCTTTCATGTGCGCATTTCTTTGGTTGCATTTTATTATCTTTTCTCGAAAAATATCAGGATACTGATCTTAAAAATGAACAACTTTTTTCTTTCATTTACTAAAGAAATTGGTATTTACTTTTGTTAAAATGTATTTCGAATTACATTTCGAATTCTTATACAAGAAATAGACAATAAGAAATAGTGATGTTTTCTACAAAAAATATCTTTAAGTCGGCGAAGAATATTTTGTAATCTAATAAATTAACTTCCAGTTTTAAAATAAGAAGATTACTATCTTGAGATCTTAAGAACAAAACGTACGTTTTCTTATTCATATTAATGTTTTTACAAGGCTTAGTAAAGCTTTTCCCAGAATATAAAACATTCTCGAGAATAAAATTCAATAGATTGACATTTATTTGTGGATGAAAAGAATATTTCAAGGCACTTTTACAATACTCTTTTTCTGTTTTTTTAAGAGTTTTTTTTTCTTTTTAATCAATGGACCTATGAATTAAAAACAACCTGTTTTTAGCCTACTTTTCCTTTAACGTAAAAAAAGCAAAGCAAAGAGAAAAGCATAAAAGAAGGCTAAAATGTATCGTAAAAATATCGATAAAGACAAAAAAAAATATGTTAATAAATAAAAGTAAAAGACAAAAAATATGAAAATCTATTTAAGATTGAAGAATCAGATAGAGTTACTGTCATCACACACATGGTACTATTTGCAAATGCAATGTATTACGGTCATCTGAATCAAATACACAAAGGCTTAAAACTTTAAAAAGCAATACCTCAGTTTGAGCTCGATTGCAGATACGATTTTCCTGCTTAGCACGACGGTGTTCATGCTTTGTATATAACTGCCTGATACGTTTCCAACGGGCAACTACTGGTGGGGGTCGCAACTAGGTATTAATAAAATCAGTTTAATCTGCATATTTGGGTCAGTTATGTTTAATTTAATCGTCATTAAGCACGATATGTTCCAAATTTAATGTATATTAACGAATTCATTCTTTAAAGGTATTCTGTTTGAGTCGACGGATAAATTCTTCTTTTCAAAAACATACTTTCCTTCCTTCTTGTACGCGACAGCTCTTTAAAAGTAATTATTCTCACACGCGACTTGTTTTCTCTCGGGCGTGAGGAGTAATCTTTTCGCTTTAATGGGATTTTTACGACTGTCATTTAACTTACGCGTACATTGTCCTTAATCTTTAATAGTTTCCAATAAAGCAGTTTACAATTTTCTTCATTTCAGTGTTATTCTTTGTGTTTCTCTTTGAATTAATTTTGTAAGCTTTTGTTTTCAATTTGTAGTGATTTCAATGTCGAGCTTGGATTAAACAATTAATTATTAATTTTTAGTTAATAACTCTCGTTTTGTAGAAAAAAATGCGTTGAGACATTTTTTTTCGAGTTATGCTGAAATATTTTTGAAGTTACTAATTAAAATAGTACTTTTTGTACACTCCTGAAATATTCACACTGCAAATTTTACGCCACTGCTCGTACATCCACTGTATCCACTTTCAAAGAAAATTCATAAGTTAAAGATCGACAGTGCATTTTCGATTCACAGCAAATAGTATTATTTTCAGGTGGGACAAAATGGGTCAAAAAAGAGCAATTTTACAATCATTCTTTCAGAGCAAAAATATATTGACTCAACTAGTGAATAAACTGCTCAGGATATGCAAATGACTATTTATCGGGAAATTTTAAGTGAAATATCTTGGAAAAAAAATATTGATACTGATAAAGAAGTTAAAAAATGGGTTGTCAATGACTCATACTACCTCATAAGGAGGGCTAGCACAAGTCACTAGTGGAGTAAAATCAGTCATGCTTTAAAATATTTAATTTCACTATTTATTAAATAGTAATTTTGTACTATTGTTCATTAATGAGAAAAAAATAGTATATAACATTTCTAAAAAGTAATATTGTTCTCTTGATTCATCTCAGGGCCGGAAATGTCTAGAACTGTTTACGATGCATCATGCTTCCAAACATCATCTCTCTCTGGGTGAAAAAAAAATTTTATTGTATTTTAAAATTTCATTGCGCGTTTTTCTACATTGTGGGGAATAATAATGGCATAAAAATATACTTTGTTGACATTTTTTCCAAAAAACTTAACTTTATCTCACTTTCCGACTTTTGAAGTCTTCTATCAAGGCACTTTGATTCATTTATTAATTTATTTTAAATAAAAGGTGTACTTATTATTTATTCAGTTTTAAGCCTGTGTGTCAGTTTAATTGGCTTTTTATCTCTTTAGATGTTTTCAGTATGCCTTCCTTTCACTATTTTTGAGCTTGTTAAAATTTCACAAGTATTTCTGCATGTGTGTTGTTTTCTCTTCTTGTATCTTTTAAAGTTTCTTCTTTACTTTTGGTTATTGGTGTAAATGAGAGTGTACTTATAATATAAGTTTTAATGTGCATCAAAATAAAACGCATGCTTGATTCGCCTTGTTCGAATATCGAAGAAACATACTCACTTGTTGTTGAGATCTAAGATGTTGATGCCGTTTTTTCAACTACATTACTTGAATTCAGCTCTATAAAATGTTTTTCTATGATTTGTTTGCCGAGGCTTCTTTCTTTAGCGAAAAAAAAGTCACTTTTGCTTATCTCCCTTACAACATTTCCTGAAGAAGACTCATGAAACAAAAGCTGTGCTCTTAATTTCGACTTTTTGATTTAATGTGTTAATTTTGCGCTATAGGTTATTTATTCTATTTTTGTATCAAAAGAATGTCAAAGTAATGTTTTACTTTCTTTAGATTAGTACATACAGACATACATGACAACAAAACAGGAGTTAGTAAGCAAAAAATATAATTAACTCTTCAATATATGCTAAGCCTAGCTTAATGCGAGATATGACGTATTTTGACCCTACGCATGTTTCAATACCCTGAAAAAATCATTTTTACTGTTTTTTCTTCAACATTTAAGGAAGTTATTAATGAAAATGTGCTCTAGTAGGATAAAAAGTTAATGTGTTATTCCATTTACTTTTCTTTAAAACAAAAGTTTTTATGATGAATGCAGTCAAGTTTCTTTTGAGAGAAACACTTAATCGGCTAGTATCTGTAACTTAAAAATGGAAGTTGCACTTTATTTTGCATATAAAATGTTGCCTGGTGGCAATAATACCTAAAAATGGCAGCACAGAAAGAAAATGTTATATGCACATTTTTTTTTTCAGGAATTTTCTGAAAAACATGACCCATTTCACCCTCTCCCCCTCTCCTTGACCCTTTTATGCATGTTAAATTTTGGAGAAAATATATCATAGCAATAGTTTTACTGAATATGAAATTAATAATATTTTTACAGAATTTGATCTTAAATCTTTATCAAGGTTTATTATTAATTTCCCATGTTTTCCCTACTTTTGTGTGACTGATTATTATAGTTTTTAAATTATAAATAGTATTCCATTTGCTTACTTTAATAAAAGTCAAATCGAGTTTTTAAGTTAATAATTTAACAGAAGTTAAGGAGGAAAAAGTATCGTTTTTTGTTTTATAGAACAAATTAAGCATTTTTGGAATTTAAAATGAGATTTCGAATCAGGGTCGGATACAAGGGAGGGGCGATGGGGGCTCCTCCCTTGAGGGACTCTTCTCCAGCACTTTTTCGACTTTAAAGTTCAAAAAAGACAATTTTAAATGATCCTAAATGATACTATGAGAAGTGGTTGGGATTCGGGGCTCTGATCAGGATTTTTTTCGAAATAGAAGACCGAAAAATTTGTGATAAACATGTGTTAACCAGGATAAGTGGTAAAAAGGGGGGGGGGACTAGAAAAAAAATACAACCGCCCCTCCCTTGGAACACTTTTGGATCCGCCCTTGTTTCGAATTACACTAACTAATTAGGGAAGTATTTCTAACACCACTAATACAACCAAAGCAACCTCTAGTTAGCAGTCTAAGCAAATTTTTATTGAGGAAAGATTCTCAAATAATTTAAATATTTATATCAATAAAAATAATGAATTGTTCTCCGTATAATGAAACTTTTTGGGTACTTTTAGGTTATACAGAAATGAAATCACAACGTTTTCAGCAATTCATAAACGAGATTTTGAGCTTTTTACAGAATTGGGAAGAGATTTGGACGATCAGAGAATTCTCTAGGATTCAATGTTCTTATATAATGCATTGACTTGTTGTTTACGGATAAATACTTGTGATCTATTTTTAACCGACTTCAAAAAAGGAGGAGGTTCTCAATTCAAAACGTATACTTTTTTTTTGTTTGTTTGTTCGCACATAACATCTGATCTACTGAACCGATTTGGACATTTTTTTTTTAATCGATAGGAAATGGTGTAACTTAGGTACCATGTACTCATATGACGATATTTGTTCACTAGAAAAAACGTTATGATCGAAAAATTAACATTTCATGTCATTTAAAACAATATGTGCTATCGTAAATCCTTACTTCAATGAGCGACCCGATGGTCAAGTGGTTATGCGCTTCAGGTTGAAGTTCCTGATGGAATGAGATCGAGTTCAGGTCTGAAAGGATTTTTTTGAACAGCTGCAGGTTTTTTTTTTTTTTTTGAATTATTTTAATGATTGTAATGTCCTTATGCAGGTACATCCCCCCATGGGGATCTAGCCCATATTTTTTAAAAGTACAAAATGACAGTTTTGGTCGGATCTTGGTCAAAATTGGCAATGGGGTCCTTCGATGCTGTAGAATTTTCTTATGGACGTTTGCACCATTTTTGGGGGCTTTGAATCGATTGTGGCAATAAATGGTTTTTGATTTGCGGCACTTATATTATTTTTTCAAAAATTATATACACAATCAATTATGTTAAATTTTGTAGCTTTATAAAATTCTGCATTTTATACCTTACATTTACGTCAAATTCAAGGTAAAATTAAAAGTCAAAAATTCTGAAGATGATAAATATATGTTAAAAATTAAAGTAACTATTTTTTTGTGATTTTCATATTGGTTGTGACCAAAAAACATCATTACAAACAAATAAAATGTATCAAACACCATGAGTGTTGAGTTATTAGGCAAAATCTGCTGTGTAATGTTTTTTTTGCACTGCGAGGGGGGGGGGGGTATGAACGACCATTAAAGTGACACAAATTTTTAAAAATAAGATTTTGATTTGTGGTGTTTGAAAAAAGCTAAAGAGTCCACTTTAGTTGAAAATTATTTTGCATGAAATGCAAAAACTTGCACCAATTTTCCAAGTCTTACTCTAACCCTTTTCCCCACAATTCAAATTACTTACTTTTACTTTCAATTTTTAACCGACTTCAAAAAGGAGAAGGTTCTCAATTCAAAGCGTATGTTTTTTTTTTTTTTTTTGTTTTGTTTGTTCGCACATAACATCTGATCTACTGAACCGATTTGGACAACTTTTTTTTAATCGATAGGAGATGGTTAACTTAGGTACCATGTATTCATATGACGATATTTGTTCACTAGAAAAAAAGTTGTAATCGAAAAACTAAAATTTCATGTTATTTAGAACAATATGTGCTATCGTATATCCTTACTTCAATGAGCGACCCGATGGTCAAGTGGTTAAACGCGTCGGGTTGAAGTTCCTGACGGAATGAGATCGAGTCCAGGTCTGCAAGGATTTTTTTGAATAGCTGCATGGTTTTTTTAACTATATTTTGATTATTTTAAGTGCATTTACACTAAAAAGAATGAAATAAAATATTTTTGGAAAAAAAAATAGAACCGACTTCAGTTGGAAATTGCTCTAAAAAGTAAAAAATAATTTTTTTCTTTGAACACCATCGAAACTACTTTTAAACATAAGTTTTGAAGTCGGCGCAAGAACGAAGGGAAAAAATGATATTTAACCACATTTTGCCAACATTTTTTCAAAGAAACCATTGAAAATTAAAAGCATAATATTTGTACCATTACACGAATGTGTGGTAATCAATGAAATGAATTCATTGAAATTTATATTTATAGTTGAATTGTAGTTGCCTACGATTCTATACATTGTTTTTGCGCCGACTTCAAAACTTATGTTTAAAAGTAGTTTCGATGGTGTTCAAAGAAAAAAATTATTTTTTACTTTTTAGAGCAATTTCCAACTGAAGTCGGTTCTATTTTTTTTTTTTTTTTTAGTACGTAAATTTGGCTTTCATTTTAACTTTTATTTATTTTGCAATTTGATTTCACGTCTAAGTGATCAATTTCTCCCACAACAAACAATTAGGCACTATTTTTTTTTTTTTTGAATTTGAATGTAGATAGTAATATTGTCATCATTCTAATGTGGATTAGTTACAACTTTCGCTGAAATACTGCCGTCCCCGCTGAAACAAATACCGTCTGTTCCAAGATACACTATTCGATTAAGCGGGGTGTTTTTTTAAGCAGGCTCCAGAGTTTTGCTTTTTAACTATTTACTTCATGCTATTCTTTTTCCATTCAAATTGAATCTTGTTTGAAGAGTTTTTCCAAAGGCAATAATTAAATCTTTTAGTAGCTCCAAAGGAAAATTCCACTTTTTAAACACAAAAGTGTAATTTGAGTATTATTTCATTTCTAAGTCCTCTTTTTTTTTTTTTTTTAAGTTTTGCCACGAACTCCTTACTAAGAGCTGCTGGACGTAGACCATGGCTCATGAAGATCAGTTGCATACAATTTACCAAATTTAAATAATTTAATCGCTGCATTTAACATAATTTCATAAATAACTGCGAAGAAATGTACCCAATCATTCATGAACCAAACTTGATGTTCAAACTCAAATCAAAATCACAATTTACAAGTTAAAGAACTGTTTCAAAAAAAAAAAAAAAAGCAACGAAACTGCTCTTTAGATATGTTCCAAAAAGGTATATTTTTCCACTTTTACAGATTTGATAGATATCAACTGGTATACGTAATTAATAATTGTAAAAATTAGTTATTTCAATCAATTTACTACACATGTAGTTGCAGAGGGAAAGTTTGAAACAAAAATAAGCATATTTTTGACATTATTTCCATTAGGATAAATAAATGCAGGAAACAAAATCATATTTTATTATTTCAAGACCGTAAAAGCTCATAAAAAATGAATTGAAACATTGATGCTTTGAAAGAGTCTTAAGTGAAATTTAATGCAAATTGAAAGTTTAAAACATTCCTTTACAAGCAAATGTCACATTAAATCTCCGAAATATTACTCTCATTAAATAGCAGATAAATACTAACACCTTCGCTCTTGCAACAAAAGAGGTGTCTTTTCTGCTACATTAAACACTTAAGCATTCGCTGTCAACGTAATAAGTATTGATGAGAAACGTTTCCGACGCAAATTGTCTTTGGTTTCACGTCAATGAGTTTAATGTTGGTAGGGGATTGAATGAATCTGAAGTTCATGTTCTCAATTTCTTGCGTGGTTGTTGTTATTGTTTAGCAGTATTGAATTGGGTTTCATTCAATGTAGAATTTCTTTCAAGTTAATAGACTATTACTGAACGACAACAATTGACACTTTGAAGAAACAGCATTTTAATTTAGCATCATGTTTATTGTATTCGTTTTACTTTCATGTTTGCTTTGTTAATTACATTTGAACGGTTATGATTTAGAAATGTAGTAATAATTATGGCTCTATCGGTAGGAAAAAAAAACTAATTTTATTTTTAGGACTTTAGTCTTTCTACTTCTTATTTTTCTATCATGAGTAGTGACCTATTGGTGCTGTGCTTTTATGGAGTAAATGAGACAATAGGTAAATTACTGTTTTAATTAATGAACTAATTATGAGTCAATGCTGTTGAGTTATCTTTGTTGTTGTTGTTAAGGGACGTCATTTCAAGTTTTTCCAGGGGGGAGCAAAGGGTCCAAACACAATGCAGTTTCATCGGAAAACATAAAAAAACACGCCCACTTATGTGTAAATACATTGATTTCTCAAAGTCAAGGGGGCATTTGACCCCCCTTGCCCCCCTAAATGACGGGCCTGTTGCTGTTGTCTTATGCTAGATAGGCTTATGCTTCACTTTTAAAACTGAGTTACGTTTCAGCATCACAATTAAAATGAAGTCAACACCGACAAAGCTATTTTACCCTTCACTCTTGCTCGAGGAGGTACTTCTGAGGTAGGAAAAGTAGTCTCGTTTAAATTGTGGTTGTAAGAATTTTGCATTGTGACATGTTGTTTAGAATAGAAAATGTATGCATATTCGGGTCTAGATTACAAAGATTATTAAATAGTAGAATCACGGATGTATCAATTAAAGTACTGATTTCTTCAGGTAGATAAGGAAATATATTTTTTTTCATTTAGTGAAGAATATGCGGAACAGTCTCGAGAACTCATTAACTCGGACGATTGCAGCAAACTCGGCCCTATTGAAAACAAACCAGTTTTGTGGACAAACCCGATAAACAGTGATTTTTCGGTCCACATTATCTCTGGTTTTCATCCTCCTATTGTATGTTTATATTTTAATTAATGGTTTTTGTTCAGTTTTTTTACATATTTTAAAATTAGCTTTATTGCAAAATATGTAAATATTCAAAACTTAATAAGCAAACACTCCTTAAACATTTAGCGTAATATCATCAGTAACAATATATATATATTTAAATCCTAAAAGCAAATCTACCTGCAGATCGGTCACGACATCCTAGGACTGCACTTTTGTGCTTGTTAGGATCTTATCAGTCAGGAATAGTGCTAAGTCGAACTGGAGCTACTGAATCATTTTACTGTAGCTAACATTACCTTCAAACTGGTAGATGAAATTGATTGATCAAGCGTCCACAAATTATGGTGCGGTTTAACTCGAAAAATGAAGACAAAAGCTACCGTAAGATGCAGTAAGTTACCACCCATTAACTTTATCTCCCTGTTCGAAGGTAATCTCAACTATAGTAAGAAAACTTTTAACTCCAACTCGGTTATTGACTATTCCTAACTGATGAGTTCCTAACAAGAACAAAACTGCGGCCTCAGGACGTCATGGTAGAGCTTTAAGTATATTTGCTTTTAGTTCTGCCTTTACACGCAGATTTAAATCCTGTTATTTATGGATTCATTCATTTTTTACGATGTAAAGAACCAATCAAAAATAATTTTATATACTGAAGACTTCGTATTTTTAATTAATACTTCAAACTCTGTTTATAAACGTCTATTAATGAAATGTTTTACTTAGCTAATTATCCGGTATTCATAGCCAAAGCTTCTGAACATTATCGTTATTCGTTTAAAAATAGAAAAGTCAATATGCTTAGTATTCAATCTGAAATAATTCTAAGGCTCTTTCAATTCAATCCAATTGATGTGTTAAATCGTAAACTGAAACAAACTGCACACAGTAAATATTTAATGTTTGAAGAGCTCTGCGTTATTTATACTTCACGCATCTTAGCCTCGTATCTTTAACATAAAAATAAAGAATTCAAATCTTTATTTGAAAAGCGAGAGAAAAGAAATATCAATAGATATACAGACCCTTCTGATGAATGAATGTGTTTAAATTATTAAACGAAATTGCCAAGAGTGTCACATTTGTCTTAAACGACTAGTTTCTTACGGAATGAAAATAGCAAAATATCATTTAATTTTAATATTACGCAGGAAATTAATTCTCCCAAAAAGTAATGTAAATAATTCATTACGGTTTCAGTTTGCTGTACAAACGTAACAAGATTTTTAAAAAATTGCGATTTTTTTTCCTTTTAAATTCCCAATGAAAAACACATAACAGTTGACAACATGAAATCTTTAACATAAAAATTACTCTAACGTTTCGAAAAGTATATGCATTTTTACTGCTATGTTTTGCTTTTTATCGGGATTCTTATTTTATTTAATTACTGCACAGAGCTTCACCATATCAATAAATTGTTAAATTTATTTTTAAACAAGTTATTATTAAAGTGATTTCACTATTTTTAATCCCCCAACATTTTGAACAATAATATAAACATCCTTTATTTAAGTGGGTATGGGTTAAAGTTAGAGAGGAGCAGGTTGAAATTAATGTAAAAGGAAAATATTTTACTTCCACCTTCCATAATATTTAAATGAATAGTAAGCCCTCAATCCTGCAGAGCCATCTCTAATTCCGAAAGTCCGGTTCGTGTTCGGAATCGGGAGCGAAGTTCATACTCCAAATTATCCCATAAATGTTCAATAATTTTCTCGCACAGTATAGCATATAATGACTATTGCGCCATTAAAACCAACCAACCTATCAATAATTTTCAGTTTCAGTTGAAGCGACTAGACGAGATGTTCAACTTCATCATCATGCCATTAAAACCATTCTTAAACGCACCTACATGCAGTACGGACAGTTGGCATTGTCGTCTTAAAAATGCGGTCGCTTGCCATAAAATAGTCTGGAAAAGGATAGAAATGATTCCCCATAATGCTTAGAAAGTGATTGGATTTGTTTCTCCCAAGTAGAATAACAAGTGGAACGAAATCACGCCATGCTTTATAGTCAGCAAGAGGCAATCAGGATGAAACGCTTCTCTAGGCGTTTTCCAGACATATACGTATCGGGTCTCCTAAAATAGAGTTAAAGACGATTCACCTACTCACATATATTACATGTTGCTTATGCTGTGGAGACCAGATTTTGATTTATATATCATTAGCGCTGCTTGAAAAAAATAACTGCTGTCACTATAGGTTTACAAACAGTCGCTCTACCAATAATGTTCGCAGCATGAAGTTTCCTTTTGAGTTTCTGATGAAAAAGGATCCTGGAGGTGATTTTTCATTTCGGAGGTTATCTCAGATAACAATTGCTTGTGCTTTTGCGCTACTATGTGCTTTAAGACCCGTCCATCCTTATGAGCAAACCTCGACTTTCTTCCATTGTTGTATTTTGTAAACGTCGTCTCATCCCCTTTCTTGTTGGCTGACATAACTGCTAGTAGCGAACTCCTTGCAAAACCCTCCCAAAAAAGTTGCTTCAATAACAATCTTCCGTTTAAACGAGCTCCAACAAACATTCCTCTTGGGAACTCTAACCAGTCTGGCAGCTCAACTTATTACACTCAGTTCGATAAATGTAGGTTACTGCTGTTGAGAGACTGGGACTTTTCTCTTCACTCGCCAGTCGCTTCACTTTTACTGCAGGTACGATATACGTCATACTTTTTCAAAGGTGTTCGCTTTATTTCTTACTCCATCTTAGCATCTTGTAATATTTTGACTCCGTTCTTAAACATGTAGTTGGTTCCATTCAAAAAATAATAGGTTTCAGAATCAAGAACAAAAGAATTGAAGTCATTACAAATTTTGCACATATAGTGTACTATTTGCGGGTTGTGAAAAATCTATAGACACTGAGAGTCTGACGCGTCAAGCGTATGTCCTTTAGATATTCTTCATTAGCACAAAACTGATGATTAAAAAGTTACAGAAATAAAATGTATTTCTCTTAGCTTTCACGTAACTTTTCAGTTGAGCAAAATTGATTGTTTTCGGTCGCATTAATTCCATTTAATTTATACGTCAAGGGGTTAAATCACTTATGTTTGCATTCATACATTTTTTTTTCTTAAATTCCATCACTTATTTTCTTATTTATTGACTATTTATCACTCGCTCATTTACTTCTTTTGCTCATTATCTTAAATAATGCGTTTATTACGTGTTTATTATTTCATTATATATTCATTTAGTTATTCCATTCTTTTAGTTATCAATTCACTGGATGAAAAATATGTTTTTAACAATCAAATAAAAATATTTTGCTCGAAAAATATTTTATTTAGCAATTAAGTAATAAAAAATAATATTTTTCTTTCTCTTTTTTTTAAACTGAAATTCCCTTCCTTCTCTTTCTTCTAAAAAATCCGTTCTATTTTTTTAAGTAAAAATAATGATAATAATTATTTAATAAAAGTTTTATTATAAAATATGTTGCATATTTTTCAAAGTCAATATCCACTTTGTTTACTTTAGAAACTGGTAAAGTAACGTACACATTTCACTTTGCCTCCCATTTCCCTACGTATCCACCGCCAGTACAGAAACGCTAGCAATCGAACTCGTATTTCTAAATTAGTTTGAGCTTTAAAAATCTTAGTAGTTTAAATGGCACACAAAGGGAACAAAATAATTCATTTCTTGGCAAAGATTCATTACTTTAAAAGAAATATCATTGTTTCAAACGGAATCCATAATTAAGCTGTCCGAGACGTATTTGTTGGAATCTATGAATTTCTCACTAATGTTCTTCGTTCTGCTAGATGGAATATGAGTCGGAAATTTAGTGTTCGTTGTCATGGCAACTCCTGAAACATCTATTAATCTTGAGCACAAATATGAACTCTGGGGATCGGAGCTGATGGATTTTAGCTTAAGTTGTTTGTATACTTCTTTGCCATCAATTTTTAATATAGCTTCTTGAAACACGTCATTTGCTGATGATTTCTTCCACCGCATCTGTAAAACAAGTTGGTCCTTGGGGAATAAAACATGAAATAGAAAATTTCAAATCATCAAAGGAAGAAACATGAGTTACAAGAAAAATTAAAGGTATACTCCGGTTTGTGTTAAAGATATGAATGAGTGGTAAAAATTTAAAAATTCATTTTTTAACGAAAAAGGAAAAATTGTTTAAAATTTACTTTCTTTAAAAACGCTTTACTGTTTTTTTTTCTTTTCTTTGTGAACCACTAAAGCTACTTCAAATTTTGAAAACCTACTTTATGGTAAGGCTTTGCTAATTATTTTTAAACACTCCTTTTTTTTCACATTATAAGAATAGAAAAACAAGAAAATATTGTGAATTTATTCGTTATGCACAAGAATAATTTGAACATCAAAGAAAACAATAAATAATAATGCAGTTTGAAAACATGAAACAGTAGTTTTAATTATAACGGACGTTTTTACTTTTTCTTTTCCTTTTTTTTTTTTTAATTTTTAAATTTGCACACTGCTAACGATACATTTCACCTATGTTCCATAGACGCTCTCGGTAATTAAATAGTCCAGCCATTTATTCTGATAATATTAGCTAAAGCAAGGATGCCTTAGTGTGTGTGAGGGGAATGAGGACATAAGGCAGACTACCCTATTGACATTTGTAGAGAAGTTATTTCAAAAGTGTAGCTTTCTCTTCCATGAGCTTGTATGAGGGTGGGGTTAAGCGCCATCATTCAGGGCCCGAATGATTGCAAGATCTTCTCGGTTTGGTTTGCCCTGTATGACGTACGTGTTTATTTAAAATTAAAAAAAATAATAAAAATACATAAAGAAACACATGGAGTAGGTTACATAATTTTGAATAGTCTTTTGGGGGATCAGTGTATGAAGCTGGGGGGGGGGGGGGTCAGTAAAATTTCCTGGGGCAATGGATCTTGTGGAGAAATGGGCCTCCCTAGCTAAGGTTTCTTCATTATGATACTTGAAATAGACAGCAGAATATACCATTGAAAATCTTACTCAAGTTATTTTGAAAGAATTATGGTTTTTGATTAGGAATTCACATTTTTTTTTTTTTACTTTTTGAAGGGTTGGGGTACTTTTAAATTATTTGTGGAGGGGTATCTTTCTTAGAGGAAGCGCGCCTAGCTAAAGTTTCTGTAGGGTAGGTATGTATGATACACTCATTAAGGACACAGAACTATAAAAGATTATGGATTTTAAAGACCTTATTTCAACGATATATCGTACTAACAAAAAATATAAATATACGCTACCGCGGTATTAAATATATATCGATATTTGGTGATATATTGTTATCTCGTCCAGCCTCAACTTGTTATCATGACTGAACTTTGTGCATTATAAAAAATCCATATAGGTCGAAAATTGAAAATTTAGTCAAAACACCACTCTTCTGACGTTACCGGGTAATTTTACACTAGTTGTTCTGTTATTTAAGTCTGATCGTTGAACCTGCGTCGCTGGACTCAACTTTTATTTTTGAGGTAGACCGTGCAACAACGAGCAAGCAACTAGTATCGAAATGAATGCATGTGCATCGTAAATGTTGAATAAATTAAGCATAAAAAATACACAAATTTGTCAACTCAATAATTATTTAGCCATTTTAAAATTTATTTAAAACTCTCTGCTGTCTACTCAAAAAATTAAATGTTTTTAATAAATTGCTGAATATTAAATATCTTCCGGCTTTCATTTTGGATTACATTTAAAAAGTCCCGTCTGAAAGTCTCTTATTGTCCACTGCATAATAAGGACAGAAGTGAAAGAGAGCGCAGGAGACAGTATTGTAGTTAGGGGGAATATTTACTGTAGTTTAGCGCAAATGTTAAAAATGCTTCGATTTAATTGTGTTTCGACGTTTTTTTTTTTTTTTTTTTTTTCATTTCTTTTATAAAGTGAGAAATATAAATAAATCTTGAAAATACATTATATTAAATACTAAACAAGCGCGAACAAAAGGTTATAAACTAGTTAAAACCGTTATGTGTCATGCGTCTAACAAATCTGAAGTCAAATATTAAAAGAAAACTGTCAACTTGCAATGTATTCTGTTTTCTTATGATGATTTTAGAAGGTCTTAGACAATCATTTACCATCTAGTTCCTTCTTCTATGGAACAAATAAATATATCTTCCTAATATGAAATACTAGCAGTACCCGCACGGCGCTGCCCGTGCAATAAATGTATAGGCCCTTGAATAAATTAAAAATGCGACGAACACTCTGGAGTAAAATAGTCATTTTCTTTTATTCAAATTTAGTTCACAGCAATTTAAATTCCAGTAAATCAGGAGTTTACACATGTTGCCAAATAAATCAGAAAGGCATTGATTAAATTACCGAAAACATTAAAAGTAGGGTAGAATTGCGGTAGCCGGGTCTCGGCGATTAATATTTCATTCTGGCGACCCGCTACCTTCTTAGAGGCGGAAAAGTATTTTTCGATTTTAGTAATCCTACAATATAGCTGATTGATGCCAACGTGACCCGGTTACTGTAATTCTACCAAAAGTAGCTTTTAAAGAATAAAACATAGTTAAAATCGTAGAATAGGCCATCTCTTGGCAACATTTGAAAATCTCGCTTATTTGGCAATCTTTACTTAATGCAAAACCAATTTGTTCCAGAAACCAAGATTTTCGAACAAGACTTTTAGAAGTCGTAAGAGGTGGGCTATTCTAGGACCCACCCAAAAATTAAATCAACTCTGCTGTTTATCGAACTTTTCTGTTCAACCATTAACGTTTAACATAGAATTTTCAAATCAGCTACAGGGCAATTCCATGCAAGTGTGGAAAAGCGTTAAAAAAATTAAACTCGAGTAATGTGACTGTTCTGCATATTTTTTGGTTTAAAAATGTCAGAAGTTTCTTATTTATAACAATTTTTTGTTAGGAATGTAGTTTTTTAGTTTCGGCAATACTTTGAAGTTGGTATTAGAGTATTTTATTTTCAGTGATGCAAATGGTCAAACTTTCAACATTGATAAGTTTCAATTTTTCCATTAGATAAATGTGACAAAGGAAGATTGTTGTTTATTACACTTTAAATCAATATTGTGAATTGATGAAACAAGTGTTTTCAATTTAATTAAGTGATTTATGTCAATTTCTAAAAGGCTCTGTTCTATGTAACGTTAGTTACCAAAAACATGTTAAAGTTTTTACAGCAAATAAATAAAGGGCAATACTATGTTATATAGGTTAACTATGTTATATTTTCTCTATTATAGATGTGTACTAAGCAAATAACAGTACTTTTCTTTTTAATATTGTTTATTTAATTTTTTATGCTACAATCAAAACGTGTAACATAAGTTACCCACATATGCAGATAACGGCAATTACCTTAGTAGAACTTCAATACTTGTGTTTCGAAATAAAGTAAATTGCAAATAAAACCTATGTGGTAAATAGAAGTAATTTATTCAATAGTTCTTTTAATTGTACTCTTATTTCTTAAAATGTCTGTTTGTTAATAAGATTACAATACACCTTTATTATAAATTGCATGCTTCTTTTTGGCTGTTAAGATATTAATTCTCTTTAAACAATATCACTGCATTCAGAATATTTAGGAGGTAATGCACTATGAATTATTCAAAAATGACTTCTGTTATGATTTAAAGTTATCAAATATGTTTTGGAAAAAACAAATATAAAAATAGTTTATCTCTTTCAATTGAAATATATTTTGTTCTGCATTAAAATGCCACTGAACTCTGCAGAAAAGATGCGCTGTAGAAGGGGTATGAGAAAAGTCATGTGGATATTACAGATTCATAAATAAAAGTCACTCTTGATAGTATTGAAATATGTTAGAAAAAGCAAAATGTATCAAAAATATTTTCTGAAGATCCGCACATTGACAATGACCATTTAAGAACCAGAAATGAACAAAATGTAGGGTTTCGTTTAGTTAGTATTTTAAGGAACAAGAAGAAAAAACAGAGATAAAAGCTGGTGACTGGTGTGTGGTGAAGTACGAAAATACATTGTATCCTTGAGTTGTGACGATTATTGAAGAAAACGAGTTTAAAGTAAAAGTAATGGCTGCTGTTGGAACCAATTAGAAATGGCCAGAAACGACAGAGGAAATTTATTATAAGAGAAAACATGATTCGAAAATAGAATTACCTGAACTTGTTAATACCAGCGGCCAGTATGCATTTAAAAGTCTTATGTTTTGTAATATTTTTGATTGATCATTGAGTTTGGCATTAAATTTCTGTAAATTTAACTCATAATTGTTAATTTTCAGTATTTTGATCTAAACTAAGCTGTAATTTTCATTCATTAATTTTTGTAATAAAGATATGCTTGTAAGTGAATTTTGTAACGTAAGTTACTGTAACGTAAGTTACCCAGTTAAAAATCCCCATAAAATTCAATTTTTAAAATAAAATTTTATATTTATGAAAATTAATTCCTAAATATTATAAGAAACTGATAAATTATACTTCAAACAAGAAAACAGCTGTAATAGAGCAGAAATTTGCCTTAGAACCAATTTTCATATTATGCCATTCCCTTTTTGTGTAACGTAAGTTACTGCCTTATTTTTGACTGCTAAATTTTGTAAAATTTAAGTATATCGAATATTTTTGCATTTTAATTTTGCTTTTGACTGTCATTTTTACTGATCTTTTGTACAAGGTTTTTATAACAATATTTGTCTGTACTAAGGAGCTAACTGCAGAAGAGTTGGTCGAAATGTAACGTAAGTTACCGTGGAATTGCCTTACAGTTCATTACTCTGCCAAGTGCTGCTTAAATAGCAGAGCTGCTTTGATGTGATGTTGCCAATTTAAAAGTCAATTTTTCAAAATTTTAAATAAATTGTTTTTCTATCTTTTTTTTTTTTTTGAAATCCATGAGTAATCGAGTTTATGTCCGAAAAAAAAACCATAAAGAATAATATGACACTGAAAATATTTGATTATTAGGTTCTAAATCACGCAATAGTAGTTTTTAAAAAAATCAATCGAAATTTTCACTTCAGAACTGCTTGTACTTTTTAACTGCAACCGCATAACACAATGTTGACAAACAAAACACCTAAATATTTGAATTAATGTAATGGGGAAACAGTTTCCTGCTGTTTTTAGCATAATTCGCTAAAATATGGGGAGTAAAATGTAACGTAAACAATTTCCATTGATCGTTGATGTTTTTCGATAATCAAATTTAATCCACCATGTAACTTCAGTGGTAAAACAATAGTTTGTCCAGAAAATGGATCAGGTGTTATATTTTAAAGCATCCAGCTTAGCCTTGGAAACTGAGCAAATTTGAATAATTAATATCTAAAATTCTAACTATCATACAGAAACGTGACAAAACTTTTCTTTCTTAGAAAAATAAACCCTTTCCAACGATAAATAACGTCAAGGGGGGGGGGAATATTTTGCTTATTAATTAGGCAAAATATACCTAAATTAATTAAAAAAGAACTAATTCGAAATTTAGAATTTTGGCTTCGAGGTGGACGAGGGCGGTGTACGATCGAATTTTGTGCCAAGTTTCAGGTCTGTAGGTGCTGTGGGGACTTCTGGCCAGCGGTTACAAACGAACAAAGCCCGTCATCTTTATATATATAGATACATAACGTATAACTAAGTGTACGAGTTTCTTTCTCTGAATGTTATAACCACTCTTATCTTCGATTCTACTTACGTAAAATCCTCAAAAAAAGCAATAAATGAATCACGTAAAACAAATTTACACTTGGGTGAAAGATCTTCCTGCAGGAATATATTCCTTATAAAAGTTTTTTTTTTTTTCATTTATGTTTGACACTTTATTTTATTTTGAAAAGTCTTGTCGTGCAACATCCTTTAACTTTTATAGGTACTAAAATAAATGCAATTGGCTGCGTAAAAGGCGCAATAACCACTTAGAGATAATAATAAACACTACCAATTTAAAGGATAGTGTTTATTGCTGTATGGAACTGTATTGCTGTATGTTGTGTTTCGTAAGAAAAAAATAAAGAAGGAAAATTAATTTCTTATGAAAACACTATTTTACGTTTTTCCATTATTGGTATTGAATTTTTAAGACCTG
Organism: Uloborus plumipes; assembly: GCA_038373865.1. Lineage (NCBI taxonomy): Eukaryota > Metazoa > Arthropoda > Arachnida > Araneae > Uloboridae > Uloborus > Uloborus plumipes. The sequence continues at coordinate 29,594 of JAXGGA010013503.1, forward strand.
TAACGTATATTTTTTGTTGAAAAAATGCTCAAATCAAAACAAATTGAGAAAAAAAAAATCCAAAAATACTTACAAACAGCTTTTCGATTTCGTGGATGTAGTAAATATTAGAATGGATTATGTTGACGTTAGTCTGCCGTTGAATTTTTTTTTAATTATTTAATGTCAACAATTCCTCAACCTTCGATTTCAATAGCCTCAATATACTAAAAAAGTTGGAACCCAATATCATCTCTGGCTGTTAAATTTTGTTTAAAATTATTTCACAATTTGGAGAGGGATAGCGGTTGCACATACGGGTGTTTGTTTGCTCAATCTAGAGTCTCTTTTTTTTTCTTTTTTTGGAAATTACTCTCTAGCTAAAATTTCACACAAATTGCACATTAAATTAATGGGAAATTTTACATTAACTTTAACATTCTATGTTATCTGAAGGATAGTTTTCTGCAAAATATGAAATATGTTCCAATTTTCTCATTTACCAAAAACAGGAGATATAAGGATTTCTATTTTAGCTAGAGTCCAAGTCGCAGTAAATCCAAGAGTTCGAAAGGGTCTTTTCAACGAATAAAACTATCGTTTCGTAAGTCGAGGAGCCCCTGCGCGTCTATAGTCAACGAATTCGGTACTAGTTTGTTTTGACTTCAGAGAAAAGGAAATTTACGATGCAATTTTTTAAATAAATATTTTGGTAAGCATGCTTTTATCAAGTTCTTTTTATCAAGGGGTAGTGGATTTTAATACTATTCTAATTGTTACACATATTTTATTCCAATTATACCTAACAAACGATTTAAATCCCCCCCTCTAAAAAAAAGTTTGAGAAGAAATTTTCTAGGGTTGGCGGTCGTCAGCATAAAGGGGGAAAATACCTTAAAAAATGCTATATTTTGTCTTGAATGACCTTCATGCTTAAAAAGCAAATTCGGGTTATCCATTGTCTTATCGCCAAAATTGCAAATTGCTGCAGACACATGTTTTGGGATTACAATGAGCCCCTTTCTCAAAGCGCAAAGAAGTGTGAGCTTTGGGAGGAAGAGACATCAGAGAAAAACTCTTTTCTCCAAATTCTCCAAAGACAAACTAATTAACAGGCTGTAATCCTTGTTTGCGAAGTCTTAAATAAGTCATGAAGTAATTCATATTCTCTTTTTCGTCGTACATTCGTTTTTTTTTTTTTTTTTTTTAACCCACAGGTTAATTACACAGGACTGTGATAAAAAATAAAGTATAAGAGAAGCAATAGCTGAGTTATATATAAATATTGAATCTGATTTCAAGAAAAATAATAAAAACATTGTCACGTCAGGATTTTCTGTACACTTCGTTTATATTTCTGCTGAAATCTTCCATCTCAAAAGGTGTTTACGAAAACAATTTGGAATGAGTTTTTTTTTCTTTTTGGAGAGTTCATTTATATACATACAAATATCCAATTTTTGGTGATGCTTGTTGATTGTTTTGCAATGAATTATTTTTTACTGGTCTAAATGAGAGAAAAAGGATAAAAAATGACAAATTTTGCTCACCCACGGAGCAAAAAAAAAAAAAAGAACCACATCGCAGAAACAAAAATTTTTTTTAATAAAAATAAAAACGTTTGTGAGTACAGACTATTGATGCAGATTGCCTTCTAAATTTCATCAAGATCAAAAATGGTACAGCACGAAAATTGTAAAAAGTTTGTTGGTTTTACATAGGATGGTAGCCAAATTGCACGGACCTCCTCCGAAAGAGCGAAAAACATTTTACATCGAAATGCGTAAATAAAAACCTTATAGTTCAATTTTTTGGGTGAATTTTGTTTCAGCAATCTCCAAGGGTTATTCCATGTAAATGCAAAAAAAAAATCGCGTCGCAGTTTTTGATCAAAATTTATTCCTCAGACGTAGCCTTTTTTCTGAACTGCGGATAGGCAAAAATTGGCAGTTTTACTTCCCTTTAAGCCAATAAAAAGTAAATGACTGCTGAAAAATCAATATGTATCACCAACAATAGGATACTTTCAATACAGCTAAATGAAAATAAACCAACTTTTGCCAGATAAATTGCTTCAGATAATACTGATGGAAAATTTTAGCAAACATACAAATCAATTTTACAAAGAATAATGACATGATGGAGAAAAATGGTAGTCATCTTTGAAACCAGAACACCTAATAATATAAAGATCAACAACACCACTTTTGTACTTTTCAACTTTGTACTTAATTTTAATTTGGCTGGGTTGTGTTATTAAACTAACCATTAAACCAACCTTTGTTGGGAAAATTTTGAGTTCATCTAAAAAACAAGCCCATCTCTTGTTTAATTGCGCAAGAAATACATTCCGAAACATGGTCATTAGAATGCCCGAATAAAAATGACAACAATTGTAAATAATTTTACATCTGTCTACCCTTTCTTCTTTTATTTTATTTTCGAATAGAAATTGTTTTCAAATTGATAGTAAATTAACGAAATTTTAATTGGGTCTACTTTTTGCTTGAAGTTATTTTTGATTCATTTGGTCTAGCCACAAACAAAACTGCTGGAAAAACAAGTAACAATGATGTTGCTTGCAAATTTAATACCTTATAATAGAGTACAAATAATGTGAGTTTAAAAAACTGATTGTTTATAACTTTGCTATGAGAAGTATCCCAAATTGTACATATTTAAAAAATACATAATGGGGTAAATTGAATCAAAATGGAAGAAGATATATACTACTGAATTATTTTATTTTAAAATATGTTATTTTCTAAAGTACGTGATATCATGTTTATAAAGGTGATACTGATCAAATGGAAACATTTTGTACTGTTATACATATATTAAAATGAATGTTGTAAAAATATTTCAGTAATGAAAAATTTCTATACATTTCAAAACCAAACCTAAAATTACATTTAATAAAATACATTTGTCATTTACATTTCAAAAAAAAATCTAATGCATTTATTTCAACTTGCTTAGCTAATATATATTTCAACATAAATTCATTTGGAGTAAGAAACAGAAATAGCGACAGGCAAACAAATCCAAATTAAATTACTCGCGCTCCATTTTCTCGAAATAAATTTACGCCGTGACTTTTATATATACACGTAAAGTAAATGCAAATTTCTAGAAAAATGTAATGATAAAACTGTATTTTAAGATATTCTGATCACAAGTCGTGAAATAATTCAATACCAAAATTAATTTTGTTTCAGTTAGCGTTCAACAGTGTTACGTGTTACAAGACTTCTATTTTATCAACTTGTACATTTCCTTAGGGAGTACGTAGCTGAAAATTAACTAGAAATTCAGAAATCTTATTGAATCAATTAGTTCACTCTCGTTACTAACTATACAAAAAATACCTAATGTCATTTTATTTTTAAGTTAGTTGTTTTTAACAGGAAATGAAAATGTTAGTTTGAAAGTTAGTTTATTATTATTAATTATTATATTATTGTTATTATTATTTTAAGTATTATACTTTAATTTAAGTAGTTAAAATCATTTTAGTTAATAACATTCAGTCACTTTGCTGGGTGGTGTAAGGATTCTATTTTGGCCGCTTACACCAAAGGGTTAAATTTTGGAGCTAAATAAAAACATGTTTGTACTAATGTCAAACTTATATCTTTGAATGACTTTACTTTATTGTTTCCTCAGGTGGTTTTCCCTGTCTAAAAAAATAAAAATAATCTTTGCTTTATTCTTTTTTTCTCCCGAACAACTTTTTTTTCAATTAAATGTTGTTTCAACGGTATTCACAGAAGTGGAAAATTTATTTTTAACTTAACGTGACATTATTTTTTGAAGTACTTTCGAAAACTTTTTCGCATATGTCAGAAAAAAAATTGAATTATCTTCAAAAGAAGTCCAAGAAGTTATTAAATATGAATAAAGCTTCAGATTTTCGAAACTAAAACCTGAATCTTTTCCTGTTTACCAGGAAGCAAGAGTATTTACATTTCAGATTAATAAATGTAAGGATCACAGTTGGCATGGTAACGTTTAAAGCTTTTCCTATTTGATTAACAATAATTTCCCCATTTTTTTCTCTAGTCACAGCCTTTTTAGTTTACTTTCAAAAATAAAATAAGAAGAAAAAGTCATGAACAAGTTTTGTGCATCTCAAAAATATTACAAGATACAAACAACAAAAAAGTCAATCTTAACTTTCAGTGCAAAAATAAAATCGAAATAAAAAATTATAAAAAAAATGGAAAATAAGTTTTCGAGATGCGAAAAATTTGTGTGTCGGTCTATCAGTTTGTCTGTCTGCTCCTCTTTACCTAACTTTTGAGAAAATACTCCGATTCTAACAAACTTATGAATTTGTAAGAAAAGCAGTCGAAAACTTTGTACAATTAATGAAGTTAAAAATTGTTTGTTGTTTTACCATATTTTCCCAGAATCAGCTTTCAGATTACCAGAATTTTAAAAAAGTTCAATTTTTCTGTCGCCTTTTCTCCAGTGAACAAATTACAATTTTCGCAACTCAAACATCCAGTTCAAGGTCCTGATAGATGGGGTATTTATAATATTTCATGCCAGTGTAAGTTAACTTATATAGGACAGAAACGACGCGCTTTAAAATTCCGTGTTAAAGAACATGAAAATTGTGTTAAAAAACAGGATTTTAAACGCTCTTCCATTGCCCAACATTGTTGGTCATGTGGCCATATTTTTTATTTTTCCTCTGCAAAAAGTATCCACAGTTGTTCTTCGATTTTTGATTTAGATTTTTGGGAATCCTATTATATCTGGAAAAATTCTGATTTAGTTGTCAATGATCTGTCTAGCACCCCTCCTTTCCCTAACATTTGGAAATCTCTTATTTAAAAACTTTTTCTTCTGTGACGTAATCTTTGTTTCGCATTTGTCGTGTTTAACCCATGATGTAATAGTTTCTGCGTACTTACTCTTTCTGTTCTGTTTATTTACCCTCGCGTTTCTCGCATTCCTGGTTCACTTGACTGTGGTCAGTAAACCATCACCTTTTTGCGCTGATGATGGGGCTTCATTTATAATAGCCCCGAAATAGCTATTTGCTAGAGTTTTCTAACTCTTTTTAAGGCTACAGTGGACAAATAAAATTGATTTTTTCAATTATTGATTTATATGTCTAAAACTTTGTGTGTTGAAGTTCAAAAAATTTAACCAGTATTTAAACCTGCACAGAAATTTAGGAACAATATGTACCAAGGATTTAAAAGCAGATTGCTTTCAAGCAAACTTTGCTGGAAGTGTTGGATAGGGGTTTTTTATATATATATTTTATTTACCATATTGAGGGAATTTTTTTGACATTTTTGACACGGACAATTTCCAACCTTACTAGTCACCCATATAATAACCTAAGGCTCTATGCTAAGAGGTGGGGTGTGGAGGAGAAAAGTCACTCATATAAATATAGTGACGAAGAAAAGAGAGATTTGTTTCG
>JAXGGA010013504.1:0-35013 GCA_038373865.1 Uloborus plumipes
CTTCTCAAACGTTTAATGAATCCTATCTGTAACTCCGAACTTTTCGACCGTAGAGCTTCAAAACTGGTGCCAATCGATTCCCCGTGGCCAAAAACCCCAGACCCCAAGTTTACCGGAGTTTATTAATTCTGGGGCGATTTTCGACATTACAAACATTCCTCGTATTATAGTATAGGATATATTATTTCTCTAAGCCGAATCCTATACCCGGTCGAAACTCGCTCATTTCTTTATCGAATTGTAAGAAAATTTATGATTTTGAAGCTTATCCCGCGGGCTATTGACGAAAATTAGACCCACCCTCTAAAAAGTGTCGGTTCGTTTTTTATTCGAACTTCAATTTTTGGGCACAAAATTGACTCTATCTAGCGAAATAATTGTCGTATCGTCTCCATTTTGATTTTCATTCGAAAGATTAAAAAAAAATGCGTTCTTTAGAACGTTTCTCCGCTAGCGCCGCGTAACGAGAATCTCGAAAATCCACGTTTAAGCGACTTATAAGCGATTGAAGTTTGAAAAAGTTAAATTTTTTGCTCAACTGTCAAAATCGTTATACCATTGTTGTTCAAATCAATTTTAAATGCGACATTTCAAGCTAAGGCTTAGCTCGGTAAACCTTAATTGTAACTTTTATTGTTTCAAAATACTATGGTAGTTTTGCGATAACGTTAGTATTTAGTTTAGTAGTAGCCTTGGGTATTTGATTTTAATATAGGGTATCACTTTTGTAGTAGTTGTAAAAGTGAACGTGTCTTTGATCTCTTTGAAAAGTTGTCAGAACGACGGCAGTAGATGGCGATGTTGTGCAAATGAAGCCAATAAAAATTGTCGTATTAAATTTTAAGTTTAGAGTTTTTTTTTTTTTTTTTTTTTTTTTTGCGGAATTCCGCACGGGTCACCTAGTCTTGATTAAATAATAAATGTTAATATCTTACTTTTGAATTTGTACATTATAAAGAAAAGCACTATTTCAAATTCTGTAATGAAATAACTTCATTTTTTTTAAATATATTTTTGCAGAATGGAATACTGATCTCTGCACCGTACGTGTGTTCAATGTTTTTGAATGTGTCATCAGGTTTCGTTTCTTCGTTTTTGCGTAAAAAAGACTGCTTAAGCAGCAGCAAAATTAGAAAATTTTGGACATTTTTGGGTAAGTTAAAGGTATGGAAACTTTATGTAACGTTACTTGTTAACGACAACAAAACTAGTAAAATAGAAACACTTAACTTGAACTTGCCCGAATTTAACCCGATAGAGATTAACTAAAATATTTTTTTAATACGGACACGTATCCAGTTTATTAGAACTGAATTTTGAAACCGTTCTTAGAATATTTCTGAAAAGATTTTTTTCCAAACACATACACCACACACACTATACCAGGAAAAAAAAAGAACAGAAGCACCTGGAAGGAACTCTCAGAATAAAAACAAAATTTTACATACAGGCAACAACATTGTTGTAAGAAAGTGATTACAAAATGAAAACAAAATTATCATCAAAAACAAGAAGTGTCCGAACTGAATTTAAATTTCAGAATTGAGCCACTTGTAGCGGAAATTTACGAAGCGATACCGGCGAACATTGATGCACATTCTCGTACATTGTCCTACGCCATTACCACAATTTCTCTAAAGGCGCAACTAATCCGATTAAAACTCGTCCAACAACCAAGTTATCCCAGTTACACGATTATCAACAAGGCAAAAATTGAATCTCTTCAGTTAAAGCCGATCTTGATCCATTTGGTTACCGACTCCCCCAGATTCATTCATTTGGATTTTTTCTAGTAATATTCGACCATTTTGCTTGCATTTTGTTATAAATTTCTTCGTCAATCGTTTCCGTACATATGTAGAATTTCGTGTCATTTTGACAGCTCCTTCTAGGTGCCTGGATTCTTGTTATCGAGTGAAACTACTCTAAACGGAGACGACAGTGTAAAAGCCCAAATCCCTGCAGCTGGGTTGATACTATCGGGTACCAAGGTCATAATCACCTCTAATAATAATCCATGACACATGTCTGCCAAGCGGAAGGTTTGTGCCATGTTTCAATAGCGTAAGTTGGCATTCATGGCCGGGCTCTATATTAAGGAGCCATTTCTGAACAGAACAATGCTCCGTCACACACAACAAGGATGTCACTAGACTGCTTTCACCACATCAGCACCCTTCTCAAGCTTTCCTGATACCCTGTTGTGGGATTACTTTGGACTGTAGGTTGGACGGCTGACGAGATTTGATCGAATTAGTGCTATTTTTTACAGTAATTGTGGTACGAAAAGACGGAGGACATCGTAAAAGACAGCCATGCCTTAGTGCTAGCCCGTTTGCCGTTAAAATGGCTCAACATGGTATCAGGACCGCGCCAAGCCTGATCGGCGCCGTCGTGCAAATGTCTTCAGAGCGCCTTATGCAATGGTGTTCCATAGTTAACACGAGCAGTAATTTTGTATAGACAAATGTAATTTAGAAAAAATGCGTTTCGCTTATAATTTGTTAAAAAGAGAGAGAGAGAAAAGCGTAACAATTTGTACTTTATCAAGCTGTACGCCGAAATATACGAAATATATTTACTGAAACATACTTTTTTAGTTTGAAAAACATGGTATTGAAAAAAATGCGTTACATAATATATACAAATAATGTGTGCAATATATTAATTCGAAAAATATGGAATTTAAAATATGTGCAAATGTTCACATGTTCGAACACTTTTTGAACAGGCACTTGTTTTTTTAGAGCATTTTGAAGCACACTCTTTAAAGCACCTACCAAAACACTACTAAGAGCACTTTTTGAAATACTTATTTGGTTCAACATATATACAATTCTTCTGAGAACCCATTGGAGAACTCTCTTGAACCCTTTAACTGTCAAGTTATTTTGATTATTTGGGTGCACAAATTGTCAAATTTTTTATTGCAAAAATCAAATGTTTAGTACAAAATAAAAACCCCGATATATATTCGAGTATAACAATACGATGAACTCAAAAATAAAAATAAAATAAATAATAATAATAATAATACCCCGAGTAATACTCGGGCGTGACATTTTCGAACACCAGTGCTGTGCCCGAGATTATCTCGGGCATGACAGTTAAAAGGTTAAATCCAAACGCATGTCTTTAGAACACATTGTAACACTTTTTGGGACACTTTTTTACAGCACTTATGAACCACCCCTTCAATTATATTAATAGTTTTTTATATTAATTTTACAGCAATGTCCTGAGGCAGCTGTCAATTGCCTCTGGGCAATAGACGGTGTTCGACTAATGAGATTCATATATTTTGCCGGCATTCTCGACATCAACCGACAGTGATTCATTGTAAAAGAAAAAAATCTTGCAGTATCATATTGAGATATTATATTGATTGGAAGATAAAGAAAGCCTGTCGGATTTTTATGAAAGAAAGCAATGAGTTCACAAGTATGCCCAAATGGCATCCCAAGTCTGCTCTCAAATGTGTTGATGAAACGAAGGTGCCCAAACTATGGTGCGGAACATCTTCGGAACAGATTTTCAGTTCATTTCAGAGGACTTTTTTTTTTAACGGAGTACATTTTCGTGCTTATTCAGACTTAAAGTGTCCCAAATGTGTTTCCAAGGTATACCCTACCCGTGGCTTTGCGCTACGGCACCAGAAAGTAAAATAACATTGCATCTCGAGACAATTCCATAAATGGAGAACACTCTCGTTTGCAAATGCAAACTCATTATTTAAATATCAATTAACTTGTGTAGAACATTTTTTCTCGAAGTTTGCGGCGGGCCCCCTGCCAAGTGCTGGCGGACCCCAAACTGGTCCTCAGACTACACTTTGAGAAAATCCTGCTCTATCTCTTTAATTAAAAAAATTTTAAGGATACATTTAAGACACAATGAACTGAATAAACATTTTCCTCAGGTTTTTCGTGTAGCTGAAAATCGGAGCATGACAAATATTTAATTTTGGAATACCCTGCATATTTTTACTTTATATCTCAAAGTCACTTCGAGTTCAGTAGCTCCTTTAATACACCAATGTGTTTTGGAAAAGGAAATATTTTAAACATCAAAGTTAAAGCAGCTGATTATATTTCTGGTTATGTTTCTGAATTGAAGTATAAAGTGGAGGATATTCTCCCTTAAAATCGGAAATTGAAATAATTTTCGGTAAATCAATAATTCTCAACTACGGATTAGTTAAAAAGGCATTAAATTTAATATATAATACAAATGCATTGTCCAAAGCTTTTTTTAATTAAAAAACTATTAGTTGAAGTAAAAAGGGTATAATCGCATAATGATGGTAAAATCGTTACTTTTCGAAACTGAAAAGTTAACCTAAACTGTTGTCTACAGTGGCGTACATAGCGCCCCCACGGGGACGCCAGGGGAGCACAATCCAGAAAAATAGCACTATGACGCAGGGTTGCCAGATTTAAGAACTGTAAATACGGGACAGCCTAATGGGGGGGGGGGGGTAGAGAGTTGAATTTTTACAACCTTGACTTTAATATCAAACCTTTCTTACAAATATATATGAAGAAAAAAAATACACAATGATCTTATAAAAAAAAGCAGATTTTTAAAAATTGTATAGTTGTTTTTCTTAGCATTAACTATTGTGAAAGTTCGTATTTCCCTGTTATTGATCCCCTTTTTCCTGACACTGCCCCATCATTTATAATTTTGCCAGGGGTGTAAAAAGTAAAAATTCAATGCAAATTTTCCAAAAAAACAGCAGAAGACACTCCCACTTATATGAAAATACGCTAATTTCCAAAAACCAGGGAGGGAGAAGGGGCAATTGACCCCCCTCCTCCCGTCATGGTTTCCCAATTGACAGACCTGTCTTGGCTTGAAAGACATAATAATCGCTTCTATTGATGACTAATGCTTAGTATGTATACTTTTTCAAAAAGCTAGACTTACCAGTGGGGAAATTTGAATATGTGCAAAATAATTTTAACTAATGAGTCACCAACGAAAATTTTGATTTCAATTAAGTAGACATGGAATTAAACTTTACTACTTGAGCTAACTATAAGAAGTTCGTCTAAAAAGCTAAAATAATTAATATTTAATATTTTTAGGAGCAAAAAAAAAACTACAGTTTTTCCAATATTCATAATAATTATTCTAATATTATGTCGGAAAATTCTCTCTCTCACTTTTTTTAAAAATCATATTTACTACTTAATTTTACTGCAGTAATTATTCTTCCTGAGTTTTACTGTGTCTTTAATTTACTGTAAAGCTCATTCAATTTATATTACAGCTGTTCATTGTAAATATTATGTATCTTCATATTTTCAAAATGCGTATTTGTTTGCTAAATAGAATAACATTTAGTTACATCTTTTAGTATAAAAGAAAATCCAAGCAAATTAAAAAAAAATAACAGTGATTAATAGTAGCAGAACACTAACATTTCTTTTATTAGGAAAAATTTGAGAAGGGCGTAGGCATAGTAAAATAATTTTCAAGGAGCTACTCACTTTTACAATGAATTGACAGTCACAATGATTCCTGCTCTTTCAGAATAGAACACTAACATTAGAACAGAAAAATATTATGATTAAATCAATTCTCTTATCAATCTATTTTACAAGTTTTGTTTGAATTTATTTTTTTCTGAAAGTAATGTTTCGTTTTGTAAAATGTTGCTCCCAGCGAAGAATACGGGACTTTAGCCGTCCCGTATCAATGTTCCCCGGGACGCGGGACAATTTTTCAAAAAACGGGACTGTCCCTTGAAATCCGGGACGTCTGGCAACCCTGACTATGAGTAACACGAAAAATATATTTATGGGGGGGGGGGCGCACTGACAAATCTTGCGAGGGAGCGCATTTAGGTCTATGTACACTATTGGTTGTGTATTAGGGTGGAACGAAAAAACTAAAGTTTTGATTTTCAATTTGCCTTAATGCGGAAAAGTTGCCTTTTCATGTAAATAAGATGTAAAATAAATATGAAAAATATTGAAGCACGTCTTGAGGTGCCGCAAGTAGGATAAAGTATTGCAGAAATGCAGTTTTTCCTCTATTTTCAAGTTTTTTTCAAAAATTGTTATACTTATCTTTTTTCTTTAAATGCAGTCAAAAAAGTAAACTATTACCCCAAAAAAAGGCCACATAACATTACTTTTTAAGGTTTGGGATGATTTCTTGATATTCCACAAAAACGATGAAATTTTGCACAAACGCACTTTTTGCCGATGGCACTAGAATCTGGGAGCATAAGACGTAGCAGTAGCGGACGTTTAGAGGGGGCGTTAATGGGTTGCAGTGATTTGTCTGAATAGGGGCCAAACTCAGATCAGGTGTCAATACCTTTGCCGAATTCACTTATGTTCGCGTCTATCATGTACTGTGCTCGGAAGTAGCGCGCTACAAGTAGCGAAACTACTGTAGTAGCTACATTTTTTAGTAGTTTATAGTGTAGCGCACTACTTTAAAAAACAAGTAGAGAAGCGAGTAGCGCAATACAAAAAAATAGTAGTTTGTAGCGATTTCTGGAAACTACTTTTAAATAAAATAAATAAATAAACAAATGAAACAAAAAAATTGAAAAAAGAGAGCGAAGGAAAAAAAAAAAACAAGGTTTAATTGACTCTGACTGATGCAAATCTTACACGAATACAGCAGCGGACGCAATGAGAAATAAGAACCATAAAAATATGAGCTGATCTTAGATAGATCATTTTGACGAAATAAATTCTATTTGTTTGATGTCATTGGTTTATTTGGCATCATAATTTTTTATATTCCTTCTAATAACTTCAACGTTCCTAAATATTCCCTGGCAAAAAAATAAAAAAAATTGAAAGGTGAATTCTTTCAACTTTTGAATCCTTTCTTGTGGCAAATATTTAAAAATTGTAAAATTAATCTGAAAAGGACAAATTTTAGCAAAAAAAGGAGCAAGAAGGAAAAGTAACAAATAATTTCAATGACAAGTCCTAGTTCAATTCCATATTCAAATGAGTTAATTTATTAATGTAAACCAGTTTTCTAATTTATTCGGTCAATCCTCAAACGGTGCATGCTTTTTATTTATTTATTTTTTAAAAAGTAGCGAAGTAGCGACTACAATTCAAAAGTAGTTTGTAGTCGCTGCTTTTAAAACGTAGTGTAGTTGTAGGACACTTTATAACAAAGTAGTTGTAGTTGTAGTGAACTACATTTATAACAAAGTAGTTGTAGTTGTAGTTCGCTACAAAATAAAAGTAGTTTTTCCAACCACTGATCATGTAACAGAGTAACGTAAAATATAGGTAGTTGGTGAGCTATTTCCGCGTTGTGAGCCAGAACAGCTCAGTCTTAGCAAGTGCAGACGAGACATCTGCAAGAACGTCCTATTTTCGGACACTTAAGAGATTTGAGTGAAGTTTTACTACCTACTTGCGAAGAATTAATGAAAGGTCACTGTTTCATTAGGCAGAGCCTCAAAAATTGGTCAAGTCAACCTGGAGAGGATCCTTGTGTGAGTAAAATATCTGAGACTTTAGATTCTAAAATGGGACAAATTTCCTCACGAGATCTATTCTAGTTGCTTCTAACCAAAGAATTTGATCAACGATAAAAGTTTATCATGAAAAATGCAGGAATTTACAGTCTTCAAGAAGAAAAAGAACTGATTCGATCCTCGTTAAATTTAGAAGAATCTAAGCGTTTATTTCTTGTTGCTGCCTACATGAGACTACAAGAGAAAAAGCTTTGATGCTTGCAGTTTGTATGAAAGAAAAGAAGGTGCCAGTTTTAGACCAAAAGTCTCTAAAGCAGTTGAAAACAACCTTCCTTTTTTACAGAACATATAGATAAGTGTAAAAAGGTAACCTGTAGAAGATGTTAACTTTATGTTAATCCACATAGGAGCATACACTTCAACAAAGTACTGAGACAGATAATCTTGAGGTTTTCAGTTTTATTCGTATTTACCACGAACAATCGAAGTATGCTCTATCTTTGCATATATGTAAGTCATTTGAAGTGATCAAGTTTTCCAGGTTTTTTTAAGATAAATCTAGTGAGGTCCCACTTGATATTACGATACATTTAATAAATATTTCTGATCAATACTTAAGTCATGTAAGTTCCCTAAAAGAGGAAGGTTGCTTTCAATTGCTTTTTGTTCTAAAACTGGCACCTTCTTTTCTTTCATACAAACTGCAAGTATCAGTTTTTACTTCCTTTTACGTAGTAAAGGAAGTATTGTGATCGCAAAAAAAAAAAAAAAATCACTCAAATTTGAGCCTAAATTTTGATTTTGCTCACCCCCGAATGAATGTTCAGTAGTTTTTTCCACCTGTCAGCACGTGCATATGTACCTACCAACGTATAAGCAGCCGAAAAATCCTTTTCAACCACCCCCGAGTTCATTACGACGAGTTTTCTCTTGACGTCTGTATGTACGTGCACTGTTAAAAAAATTTCCTGAAAATAATGAAAAAACATACGGCAGCTGAGTTGCCGGAGTGTTTCCGTTTCGTTAATTATATTTCCGTGATTTTACGGAAAAATGACGAACAGAGCGTTCGTCATTTTTCCGTTAGGCATTTTTTCGTTTCGTAATTCTCCGTTCTCCATTTTTTCGGTTCTTATTATCCCCGCTTATACGTTATAGGCTTATACCTATACGCTTTGACTTATATATATACATGCAAGATGGAAAATTATTTAAATTTTGCAAATTAACAAGCGCTTTTATAGCAGCTTAATATCAATAGCAAATTATCTATGGAAGTTCAATGAATTAGTCCTTTAAGTGTCGCAAAATGCGTAGATTGTGTAGAACAACAAATGCACAAATTGAAATTTTAAGAAACATTTGAAAATTTGCGAAACAATATAAACATATAAAAAGAACAAACATGGGTAATGTGCTGCCTTATCTTTTTCGTTTGTTCTTTTTATATGTTTATATTGTTTCGTAAATTTTCAAATGTTTCTCAAAGTTTCTTAAAATTTCAATTTGTTCATTTGTTGTTTTTTCTAATCTACACATTTTGCGCCACTTAAAGGACTAATTTATTAAACTTTCATATATTATTTGCTATTAATATTAAGCTGCTATAAAAGCGCTTGTTTATTTTGCAAAATTTCAATAATTTTCCATCTTGCATATATAAGTATAAGCGTATAGGTATAAGCCTATAATGTAAAAATGTGGGTGATTAAAATATGGGAAAATGAGAAACAGAAAAATAGAGCAATTAAAAAAGGAGCGTAAACTAGCTCACCGGAAAATTATATATATATAAGACAAAATGATGAGCAAAAATGTAAACTTAAAACTCTTACGAATTTTGTTTTTTAGAAAAAGTTTGAAAATATCCGCTCATATACTTCAAACTTTTAAACATCTTGCCTTTAAAAAAAATACTAAAGCAATACAAGAATTGCCTTTTTTTTTTTTCATTAAAAATTTTAGTTTATTAAAATAACATGATTTTTTTAAAAAGATTACATCAATCTCGCATAAAATACTCAAATATTTTGAAGATGGAATGATCAATGCATAGTATTTCTGAGCGCATAACTTCAAAAAATTAAAAAGTATTAACAAGGTGCATTCTTTAAAAAATATTTTCTCTTATGTTTGAATAAAAATTAAGTTCTTCCGAAAGTTCTTTTTTTCCTTTCTGAATTTGAAACATTCGTGGTTCCTTAAAAAAAAAATCCTGTATTGTTACTGATTTCCTCTATTTTCATATATATTTACGTTATGGTGTTCATAGTGATCAACACTTTCAGAAATGCACTCTCAAAATTAACGAACTTTCTTTGTTTTTGATGAAATCACTTCCAAGAATATACCCCGAGCGAACATTTCGTAATTTTTTGGGGATGAATTTCGTCAAATGTAGCGAAATATTTCTTTATCCTAGTATTGTCAAATTGACAATCATTTTCGTAGTTTTGACAACATTAATTTCGTCACATTAACGAAGTAAAGTCATAAAGTAAAAAAGCTAAGTTTTGAAACTAAGCTTTTAAATCTTGATATAAAATTACAAAAATCATTTCACTAAATTTTACTAACCCTCAGCACCAGTAAGTTCATACATGCAACTACTAAAATGCACAATTGGTTTACATCATGAAATAACTAACTGTTAAGTCTGGACACAGATTAAAATAAAAATAGCAGTAACAAAAATAAAAATTCTTACCTCTTAAATAAAAATTTTCTTTTTTTTGTTGCTCAAAAAAGGCAACAATAGAGCGAGTAGATTTTAAAATGCACTAACACGCCCTTTTGTTGCCTATTTTGAATTTATCCATTGCGATTAACGAAGTCTTCTTAAAAATGTTGAGAGGAAATGCTGGATACCGAATAATCACATGAAAAGATCCAAATTATTTTTCCAGTCAATTTGATTAACTACGCAGAATCCTGGAACAATTCTTCTTCGAATGCTATCAATAGTCAACGCTCTTCGACGAAGCATTTTCAAATTGAAACAAAATGGCGCACACATAATAACGTCCTGAGGAACACGATTAAATAACATTCGACTGTGATGACAAACGACGAGACACAGATGTCCTCTTTTCCATGCTAATGCGAATAATACAGCTTTCACAGAAGCGTAAACATGCACATTAATTCTCGATGACTTTACGTTACTTTTGCTGCGCACTTTGATTCAGTTATGAATCATTTGTGCTGCCGTCGTTTCTGCGCACGCCCCAAGTCTCTTCAGACTGTATCTAACTCTCTCGTGCGGTTATATTTCAACCACAAAACCGGGTAAATTCCGTTTTTTGTTTCTCCAACTTGGTAATTCACGGAATAGTTCCGTTTTTTCAAGGAAAAGTTCTGTTTTGAAACGAAAACGGAAATTTACTGTTAAAACCAGTAAAAATCTTCCTGAAAATTCAGGTTTTTTTTAACAGTGTGTGAGCATATGTATGTATGTGGGTCGCATAACTCAAAAACTACATGCCGTAGAAGCTTCTAGTTTGGTATGTAGGCTCTGAGGATGGTCTAGTTGTGCACCTCCCCTTGTGGTTGCATTCGAATGTCCCAAGGGGGTGTTTTACCCCTTTTTGGGGTAAATCAGTGTTAATTTCAATGCAGACTCAAGTGATATGAATTGGCGCGACCACTTGGCGATATGTCGCCAAGCTTTTGGTCGCCAAGTGTTTGACCCCATTTTGGCGAGATATCGCCAAGTTGGAGACAAATTTGGTGAAAAAATTATTTTTTGCATTTGGGTTCAACTTGGCGTTATTGGCGATATTTTGCGAAAAATCCACTGAATGATGTTAAAATCGGCGATATTTAGAAAATGAATCATTGTAAAATATTTGTTTTGCATTGTTTCGTGGTAAACTATGGGTGTAAATGTTTGAATTGCTATATTGCTCACTCCTAGCACTATTTTAACACTAAGGCATCTACAAAGAAATTTACACGTAAAAGGAAGTAGTGTGGGATCGATACCAGATTTTTTTCTCTTGTAGTCTCATGTAGGCAGCATCAGAAAATAAACGTTTAAATTCTTCTATAAATTTAACGAAGATCCAGTCAGCTCTTTTTCTTCTTGAAGACTAAATTCCTGTATTTGTCATGATAAACTTTTATCTTTGCTTAAATTCTTTGGTTAGAAGCAACTAGAATAGATCTCTTGAGGAAATTTGTCCCATTTTAGAATCTAAAGTCTCAGATATTTTATTCACAGAAGAATCCTTTCCAGGTTGACTTGACAAATTTTTGAGGTTGTGCCTAATGAAACAGTGACTTTTTTTAAATTCGTCTTAAATAGGTAGTAAAACTTCACTCAAATCACTAAAGTGTCCAAAAATAGGACGTTTTTACTGATGTCTCGTCTGTACTTGCTTAGACTGAGCTGTTTTAGCTCACAACGCTAAAATAGCTCACCAACTACCGATATTTTACGTTACTCTGTTACATGATAGACGCGAACAAAAGTGAATTCGGCAAAGGTATTGACACCTGATCTGAGCTTGGCCCCTACTCATACAAATTACTGCTACCCATTAACGCCCCCTCTGAACATCCGCTACTGCTACGTCTTATGCTCCCAGATACTAGTGCTATCGGCAAAAAGTGCGCTTGTGCAAGACTTCATCGTTTTTGTGACACCTCTAGAAATCATACAAACATTAAAAAAGAATGTTATGTGGCCTTTTTTGGCGTAATAGTTACCTTTTTGACTGCATTTAAAGAAAAAAGATAAGTATAACAATTTTTGAAACAAGCTTGAAAATAGAGCAAAAATTGCTTTTTTACAATACTTCATCCTACTTGCGGCACCTCAAGACGTGGTTCAATATTTTTCATATTTTTTTTATATCTTATTTACATGAAAAGGCAACTTTTCCGTACTAAGGCAAATTGAAAATCAAAACTTTAGTTTTTTCGTTCCACCCCCTATTGTGTATACTATGTAAATATAACGCACAAATAAATAACATGCAAATATGCTTACCGTATTTTTCAAAAAAAGATAACATAAAGCAGTAGAATTTCCACGAAAAATAGTTAAAATACGAAAAAACATATTGCACTAAATTAAATCCAATGTAGTAGAGATTCACCGGAAGAAATTTATTGCGGAGCAGAGCATTTGTTTCAACCCTTTTGCCTATAACCATACCGATATGCTGAAAGAGCATACCCAGCGCCTCATTCGGAAGAAAAATGCTGATATATGCATTAGCATCACGCGTTAAAAGATTAGACTTTTGAATGGCTTGTTTAGACACAACAAGGCAATAATTTTTCCATTATGGGTAGGCAATGAGACGGATTGCATATTTCATTGAGCAGTAAAATTTCACCGCCCCAGTTAGTAATAATGAGAAGTTCAATTTCATTTTATTTATTTTTTTTTTTTTTTTTTTCTGTTTTGAGCTTTTTTGGTCGGTAGAGCTCGACGCCTTTTAGGCTCTGGCGCCCCTGTGCACCGCACGGCTTTGCACATTGGGACGGCGCGGGCCTGCATGGTATTAAAACTTCCATCCATTTGGAATTTTACCATTTATAAGAAACTATTTTACTTTGTAATTACTTTGTACTTAAAATTTTCTGTCATTGTGAAAACTCTTGGCGGGTGCGTCGATTTTTTTATTATAGGGTGTGTTTATTTCAGAGTACTTTCTAGTCCACTTTTAGGATGCCTTTGAAAACACATTTTTAAACACAGACACTGATTTCCCTTCTTTGAAACGTTAAAAAAAAAGCAGTAAGCAAATTTTGTTATTTCTAATTTTATATTTTGCAAAAAAACTTTTGAAAATTTACTTATTTAAACAGTTTTAACAATTACTGTTCCCACTCTTAACAGTTTATCTCATATATTTTCCTAGGTAGTGCGATTTATTCCCTGTGTCTTGCTCTTATGATTTTTACGAAATCTGACAATACGGTGACAGTCGTCAGCTCGATTCTTGGAATAGCTGTTCTGGGGTTTATGAACAGCGGTGTGATGATTGTTCCTCTAGATATGACTCCAACTTTTGCAGGTAAAGTCTGAGATAATTCTGTACTTAAGAACCAGATAAGCGTGTCCAAAATGTTGATTTTTTGATAATTACTTCACTGCATGTAAAATCTTATTCCGCATCGACCCATGATAACGATAGTCTACAAAATAAAATAATTTTGGAAAAAAATAGAACCGACTTCAGTTGGAAATTGCTCTAAAAAGTAAAAAATTATTTTTTTCTTTGAACACCATCGAAACTACTTTAAAACATAAGTTTTGAAGTCGGCGCAAAAACAATATACAGAATCATACGCAACTACAATTCAACTATATAAAGTTTAATGGATCCAGGATCTTTAACCCTTTAAGCGGTCAATTATTTTACCAGAAATGCTTCCAAAAAAGGCATATTTTTTTATTGCATATAGTTAAGTACCATACTTAACAGAATAAGAATATAAAGAATTTTTAATTTTTTTTTTTTTTTCGTTTTCAATGCTTTTACAATATTTTTTATTTTACAATTTTGGTCACAAAATCCCGAAATATTTGCTTTTTTCAAGTACATTCTGCATGCAGTAATGAATGGTTTACAAATTATGCAAAAATTTCTCTCACACTTACTGTGAATTTTGAGGTTTACAATTTTCCGAACAGTTCGGGAAAACCAGAAAAGGAAATCTGAAAATATCGATGCCCGTACGCCGTACGGGCAAACCAGATGAGGCCAATTTCGGGTAGCACGTACACCGTACGGGCAAACCGCTTAAAGGGTTAAGAGCATTTGCAGACATTTCAATCATTACCACACATTCGTGTTATGGTACAAATATTCTGCTTTTAGTTTTCAATGGTTTCTCTGAAAAAGTTGGCAAAATATGGTTAAATATCATTTTACCTATCGTTTTTGCGCCGACTTCAAAACTTATGTTTAAAAGTAGTTTCGATGGTGTTCAAAGAAAAAAATTATTTTCTACTTTTTAGAGCAATTTCCAACTGAAGTCGGTTCGATTTTTTTCCAAAATAATTTTATTTTATTCTTTTTAGTGTAAGTGTACTTATGAAATAAGGTAATGTTTCCATTACGAAATTTCACCTGTACGAAATTTCACCCAAGTAAATGATCCATAAAATAAACTGTGAAAAAAAAATCTGGTATGGGTCCCACACTACTTCCTTTTACGTGTAAATTTCTTTGTAGATGCCTTAGTGTTAAAATAGTGCTAGGAGTGAGCAAGATAGCAATTCAAACATTTACACCCATAGTTTGTCACGAAACAATGCAAAACAAATGTTTTACAACGATTCATTTTCTAAATATCGCCGATTTTAACATCATTCAGTGGATTTTTCGCAAAATATCGCCAATAGCGCCAAATTAAACCCAAATTCAAAAAACATTTTTTTTCGCCAAATTTGTCGCCAAGTTGGCGTCAAACACTTGGCGACCAAAAGTTTGGCGATATATCGCCAAGTGGTCGTGCCAATTCATCTGCATTGAAATTAACACTGATTTACCCCAAAAAAGGGGTAAAACACCCCCTTGGGGGCATTCGAATGCAACCACAAGGGGAAGTGCACAACTAGACCATCCTCAGAGCCTACATACCAAGCTAGAAGCTTCTACGGCATATAGTTTTTGAGTTATGCGACCCACATACATACATACATACATCCGCACATACGTATATACAGACGTCACGAGAAAACTCGTCGTAATGAACTCAGGGGTGGTTGAAAAGGATTTTTCGGCTGCTTATATGTTGGTAGGTACATATGCGCGTGCTGACAGGTCGAAAAAACTACTGAACATTAATTCGGGGGTGAGCAAAATCAAAATTTAGACTCAAATTTGAGTGATTTTTTTTTTCGCGATCACAGTACTTCCTTTACTACGTAAAAGGAAGTAAAAAGGAAGAAACTATCAACGCGTCTAAAATTTTAAACAATTGACACTAAAAAATAATCTTTGTTATTCTCTGGTACTTATTTGTGTACTAGCTTAATCAAAGCCATTTAAATATCAAGGCTTTTCAACTAATTTAAATTTGAAAGCAATTCTAGTTTCTCGTTGTTCATAATATTGTTACAAATCTTGTAAATAGTTGTTGTTTTTCCTGCCTTGCAATGTTACAAATCTTGTAAATAGTTGTTGTTTTTCCTGCCTTGCAATGTTACAAATCTTGTAAATAGTTGTTGTTTTTCCTGCCTTGCATCATTTTCATTAGTTTTGGTTTTATCTGGCGTCATGTTGCAAAAGTATCTGAAGATATCACCTTTATCACTTGTATACCGGCCTTGTAACGTTTTGTAGTTTTTACACTTGCCCTACATTTGATAAGCATGAAGACATTTTCGCGCTGAGTGTGTTTTTTTTTCTTTTTATCGCTAGAAATTTCTTGAATGGATTATGGAAGTTATGAATGAACGGGATTTTGCTAGAATGTTGTCGAAATTTCGTTTCGAGTATAAATAGCTGGCCTTGAACACAGTCAGTTAGTTCTTTTCAGATTTGATTTCTGGAGACTCGTTTTCATTCGCTTGGGCGAATGGTTGTTTTGCTTTTGTAATTGCTTAATTACTGTTCACGTTAGATACGTGGTGCTGAGTTACTGTTGAGAGTACAGTGTACTGTTTGCTACCTAATTGCTGGATGTTTAGCAATTGTTTCCTGCTCCTATTGTAAATAGTGTACATACTTGTAAATAAATTTATAGTTACTTCCTCAAGATTGGAATACTCATTTAAAGAAAGTTGAAGGTGCTACGGATTCGTTACAATATTTTAACACATACTACATACGTTGCCCGCTAATTGGTTTCATGTTTGATTTAGTTAAGCCTTCATTTAAAATTCTCATTATCATTATAAACAGTTTCATACCAACCACGTTTTGTAACAATGGATTTCATATTTATTCATTTAGGACAAATCGCTTTAAATTCGACTACTTATTAATATTTCATACTTACTCCAGAGAAGCCTTGGTTCAAAATTTTCATCATGATTACTATTAATATTGCTGTTGCGAGGCAGCAAATTTTTGCAACAATGGATTGAAAATTTAATCATTTAATGGGGAAATGACATGAAATTTACTGTTTTCCATAATAACTTTTTTTCTAGTGAACAAATATCGTCATATGAGTACATGGTACCTAAGTTACAACATCTCCTATCGATTAAAAAAAAATCGTCCAAATCGGTTTAGTAGATCAGATGTTATGTGCGAACAAACAAAAAAAAAAGTATACGCTTTGAATTGATAACCACCTCCTTTGTTGAAGTCGGTTAATAATATATTATGTCTAACAGTAAATTTGTAGTGAATTTTTATAATCAGGGCATAACTTTATGCTTACCCTGTACTTTAAATTAACATGGCATAGTACTAATTAAAAATGCAATATAGAGGACTCGGACAAAACCTTAAGACTCAAAAACACAGATTCCTCTCTCATCTACGCAATACCTCCTCCATTTTTTCAGATACTAAATCGCACTTCGACTATCCCCAAGAAACCAAATCTCCTCGAAGAGAAGGTGTTTGTAGACACAATTAAAAGTTACATAAAACTCACCCAATTCTGAGCTAAAAACTAGAACTATAATCAGGGTTACGCGTCTGAAAAAAATTTCCTCTGTGTTGAATTTGACAAAGACTTCGCTTCCAGTGCAACCATTTTCATCAGTTTTACCGTCCGTACATATACAGAGCCAGTAAGGATATTACTGCTCACCTTTAACCCTTTAAGCGGTTTGCCCGTACGGTGTACGTGCTACCCGTAATTGGCCTCATCTGGTTTGCCCGTACGGCGTACGGGCATCGATATTTTCAGATTTCCTTTTCTGGTTTTCCCGAACTGTTCGGAAAATTGTAAACCTCAAAATTCACAGTAAGTGTGAGAGAAATTTTTGCATAATTTGTAAACCATTCATTACTGCATGCAGAATGTACTTGAAAAAAGCAAATATTTCGGGATTTTGTGACCAAAATTGTAAAATAAAAAAATATTGTAAAAGCATTGAAAACGAAAAAAAAATTTAAAAATTCTTTATATTCTTATTCTGTTAAGTATGGTACTTAACTATATGCAATAAAAAAATATGCCTTTTTTGGAAGCATTTCTGGTAAAATAATTGACCGCGGCTTAAAGGGTTAACGTTAACCCATTAATGCCTGACATTTTTTTTCCGAAGATATTTTGTATACTGGTTACAAACAGTGTTTAATGGACTGGAAAAATAATTAAAAAAAAGTAAAAAATAATTGTTTTATTAAGGAAAGAAAAATCGTCCTCTAAAAGTTACGATAGACCCCAGAGGGTACATACTTTTTTTACTAATTTTTTTTCTGCCTACGATACAATATTTAAAAAGACATTTTATAAGAAGAAATAAAATTAGCAATTAACATAAACTGGAAAGCTGGGAATAACTTTGAAAACTTAGCTTTTTTTCTTGAGATTGTGAACGATGTAATTTTTGATAAAGATCATACTAAGACTGCTACAGAACACACTTTGCAATGGTTATGTGCTGCAATCTGTTAATAACGAATTGAAAGAATACCAAGGTACTAATTGAACACTATTATTTGTTTGAAATGTTCATTTTGGGGAAATTCAGACCCTTTTTTGGACCGTCCCTGAAAAGGGACGCTAGGCATTGTCAGCATGTCTCAGAAATTCAAGATGTTTAGACTGTTTATTAGTGCGAGTCACTAATTCCTCGCAGAAAAACACATTTTGCAGTGAGTCAAGAGGGGATGGTAGAGGCATTAGAAAATTAGCGAAAACAAAGTAGCAACACCTCCAACTTTCTAGCATGTCCAAGAGTACAATACATTTTCAATATCGGCTCCATATTCATTATTAAATATTTTTTTCTTAAGACCTCACAAATGTCTAAGTGTTATTGCATATAATAAGTCAAAAAGGGAATAACCTGAAAAAACAAAAACACTGCACGGATAACATAAAAAATGCATTGTAAAATACATGATGTTGTATACAAATGTTACATTATATTTCAATTAAGTAAAACTCTCAAACTTTAAAAAAAAAACCTTTTTTATACAAAATAATTATATTTCATAGGCTCTTTACACGCTCTAAATGTAGCAATTGCATCCTTTTCTGGAGTTATACTTCCTGTAGTTTGTGGCATCATAACGAATGAAGAGGTAAGCATATTTTGATTACAGATTAGTTAAAAATACCATTTTAATTAAGTGGTTTATCTTCCTGACATTCCACCTTGCTTTTGTTAGCTGCGAAATGTTGACATATTCATTTTTGAGAAATTTGTCCTGACTTTTGGATCACCCGTTTTTTTTTTTTTTTTGTCAGTATCTATTAGCATGATATCTGTTAAAACTTAGTTACATGTCCAACAGTTCAAGCTACAAATTTATTTAGTTTTAGTCTGATGGAACAGATTTCATTCAGGGTTGGCAAGTTTTTGACAGTCAGAGGTTTTATCCGGTTTTAACCGTGGGTTTTACCGTCGTACCCTTTTTGACATGGTTTTTGACATAATTGTCAAAAACCTAAATTTCTGTCCAAAACATGTTTAAATTTGATATTGATAATCAAAATACATTTTCAAATGAATTTTACAATTTCTGATTTCAGACACTGAAGTAAACTTTTAGAGTTTTAGGTTATTAAAATAAAGTGTAATAAGCAATCCTAAACATAATTGAAGGGCTCGGGAGCAAATAATGGTAACTAGCATTTTAAAAAATAAAACATACCTATGGCTTTTGAATATGGCTTTATTGCTTCGAAAAATTACTGTAACAGGTTTTTTTATTCAAAAAATGAAGTGGGTACATTAATTAAGTGCTGTGTGTCTTAGGTATACTTAATAAATTTTTACATGTGATTTTTTTAAATTTTAATTTGAAATAGTACAATTTTTCCGAGACCTTCAATTGGGATACTACAAGATATATTAGATAGATTGATAAAATAGCTAATTAATAGTTATTAAAACATTTAAACAAAACTACTTTAAAAACTGGATTTAACTTTTAATACTTTTAATTTTTTTCATGACATAACAAGTTAATTTAAAAGAATGAGAATTAATTTTCATTAAATTTGCTAATTTAATTTTTATTAGACTTGACTGATAAGATAACTAATTGATAGTTTTTAAACATTTAAACAAAACTTCATTAAAAACTGGATTTAAGTTTTAATATTTGTAACTTTTTCACGGGATAACAATTTAATTTAAAAAAATGCGAATTTTCATTAAATTTATTAATTTAATTTTTATTATACTTGATTGATAAGATAACTAATTGATAGTTATTAAAACATTTAAACAAAACTACTCTAAAATTTAGATTTAAGTTTTAATATTTGTAACTTTTTTCCACTCCATAACAAGTTAATTTAAAAGAATGAATTAATTTTCATTAAATTTTTTAAGTTAATTTTTATTAAACGTGATTGATAAGATAACTAATTGATAGTTATATAAACATTTAAACAAAACTACTTTAAAAGTTGGATTTAAGTTTTAATATTTAATTTTTTCCACGGCAAAACAAGTTAGTTTAAAAGAATGAGAAATAATTTTCATTAAATTTATGAATTTAATGTTTATTAAACTTGATTGATAAAATGTATAAATTCTTCTTCAATATTTTTCAGGATGAGAAACCATAAAAACTCTCAATAACCACTGTTTTTGAGTTTTAGACAGGTTTTTGACAGGTTTTCGACATGTCATGTCAAAAACTGGTTTTTGACGTCAAAAACCCAACCCTGATTTTATTTGCAATAGATCCAAATGCTTGAAATGCAAAGAACTACACATTATTCCTAAATTTTACGTCATTTCGAACAGAGCAATTTTAACATAGCTTCTTCGATGGGTCAATGGTGGAATAGTTTTCCGAGTTTGGTTCGAGTGTCGTCCAATATAAGCAAGTGCAGTGTGTCTTTAAATTAGCCAACAGTTTAAAAAATATAAAACAAGCATTGTTGCAGAGATTGCACAGCAACTTTTTGTTATTGAAAAGAACGTCGAAAAGGTAATTAATGCAAAATGTTTTTTTTTTAAGTGGGAACCTTCAAACGTTATACAGATGAGCAACCTAGTTACGAAGTTATCATTTTACAAAAATTAACTTTGAAAAAAATTCAGTCAGTATTTATCTTTTAATGCTTGCAAATGAGTCAGTAATGGAATTCTTGAGGGTATTATTGAGTTTTGTCCACTTCTGTGCAAAAAGTCTTTTGTGCGACCCTAAATACAGAAATCGCACGGGTTCATTTTCAATGAAAAATGGTGGTCAATGCGAAAAAAAAACAAAAACAATGCTGTGCTGTAGTTAAACCGCGAAGAGATGGTGGGTCGACTGGAAGCGGAAACGGACTACTTCATTTTGAAATAGGTTAAATCTGCGAGAACGCGTAATAGTCTGTGGGCCAAGTGCAAATATCGTTCAGGTTCGTTTACCAATCTTAGGGACTACGAGAACTTGCTTGAAATCTATTAATATTGATGTACTCAATCGAAAAATCCAATGTTCCCAAGCGGAACTTGTCTCATTAAGTTTTAATTAGTAATTGAAACACGAACTCTTTTCCTTGGACTGGTCACTCTTTCACTAGAGACGTTGTCCCTAGGTGGCGCTATTGCACAAAATATTTGCAATCTAAAATTTTAATAAACAGTTTTTCAACCATAATTTTACTTTTTTACTCGATTTTACATTTCAAAATATATTAATACGTTTTGAATCACTCACTTTTTTCGCTGTGTGACTTAATTTAAAATCAAAATCGAACATTGTATCAATCCGCCAGGCGTTTCAGATATTCTCATTCTTTATTTTTGATCAAAGAGCGCCAGTTCGCGCGGTTTCGTTTCGCGTCGCTGTCTTTTATGGCTTGATATCCCCTTTTGGCGATGTTTCACAAAGAGCAACTTTTAGTGGAACGACATTGTTGTATACCGTATTTTTTGCCGTATAAGACGCACCGTCTTATACGGCATAAATTTAAGATTAATTAAAATTGGGGGATTTAATTTAAAATTGGGTGTGTCTTACACGGCGAAAAATACGGTAATATTGCGTTTTTTACGCTGCAATTTTGAATAACGTTTGATTTTTCAAATTTGTAATTAAATCTTATAAAATTGAGTGTTTATTGTTTTTGCTACATAACTTGCAGTCGTGAAAGGAGTTAGTGTAGGAGATATAGAGATTAAATAAGAACCAGTTTAGACATTTTTTGTTGCTGCTTTATTTCTAGAACATAAATTAACTATTACTGTTTTTCAGAAAACCAATACTTATAAAATCACAGGCCCGTCATTTGGAGGAGGGGAGGGGGGAGTCAATTCCTCTTCTTCCCGGCTTTGAAAAATCAATTTACATGTAAGCGGGCGTGGTTTTTGTCATTTTTGGTGCAATTTACATTGTGTATGCAGTGTTTGCCCCCGCTCCCCTGGAAAAATTTGAAATAGCTTGTGTAAATACATATAGGATATATAAGCAAGGACGGATACAAGGGAGGGGCGATCGCCCCTCCCTTGAGGGACTCTTCCACAGCGGTTCTTAGATTTTGAAGTTCAAAAAAGGCAGTTTTAGTTGATTTTTGATGATATTAAGAGAAAGGGTGAGGATTCGGAGCTCTGATCTGGAAATTTCTGTACCTCAGAACCAGACTAACGTAAGTCCATTTTCGTCATTTTTCAGTAGAGGGGAAAACCGATGTATTCGACAATCGTTTTTCCCCTCTACCGAAAAATGACGAAAATGGACTTACGTTAGTCTGGTTCTGAGGTACAGATTTTTCGAAATGGAAGACCAAAACATTTGTAACCAACATGTGTTAACAAGGGTGCATGGGAAAAAAAATGGGCAAGTAAGAAAAAAAACTCAATCGCCCCTCCCTTGGAACATTTCTGGATCCGCCCTTGTATATAAGGGACTGATTTGTTACCACGAATAAGTGTTTTGAACGACGTCAATCGTTGCCAAATATTATTCGTGACTTTTTCCGTCAATTTCGAGCTTTTAAAAGTAATGCATATTTTATGGTGTGCTTTAATAAATGTAATTTAAAATTTTAAATGAAACCATTAAGATCATGACAGGACCTATAGTCTGTGGGCCAAGCACCGATATCGTTCAAGTTCGTTTACCAATTTTAGGGACTACGGGACCTTGCTTGAAATCAACT
This sequence comes from Uloborus plumipes, assembly GCA_038373865.1. Classification (NCBI taxonomy): domain Eukaryota; kingdom Metazoa; phylum Arthropoda; class Arachnida; order Araneae; family Uloboridae; genus Uloborus; species Uloborus plumipes. Next base: position 22,670 of record JAXGGA010013504.1, read on the forward strand.
AATAGTGATGTACTCAATCGAAAAATCCAATATTCCCAAGTAGACCTTGTCTCATTAAGTTTTAATTAGTAACTGAAATAGGGACTATATTCTTTAGCCTGTTGGCTCATTCACAACAAAAATTGTCGCTAGGTGGCGCTGTTGCACAAAATATTTGCAATTTAAAATTTCAATAAACAGGTTTTCTACCCTAGTTTTTCTTTTTCATACGATTTTATGTTGCAAAATATATTAATAAGTCACAATATACTTACTTCACGTCTTTTGTGATTCAGTTACTAAGAAAATCACAAAAATGTATCAATCCACATTTCCGCTTGTTCTTAATCTCGTTGTTTCGTTAATGGCCCTATATAATCCAGTCAATGAATACATTATAGAACGCATGGAATATGCGAGAGTATTTGACTACAGAATATTGTTAGGGGTAGTTAGTAAGTTAATATCAGGGACGGACTGGGATGAAAATTCAGCCCTGGCATATTTTTTCAGTTGCAGCCCCGGTGGTGGGGGGGGGGGGGTGTCTGCCGGTGAACTAAAATCATGAACTTCTCCAACTTATTATACCCATACAATTTTGAAATTTATTTACTGAGACCACACTGAGGGCAGTAGCAGAATGCAATTTAATATAAGTTTAATCGCTAGTGTATTTATTACTCAGATCGAATTTTGTAGTTTTAAAAAACGTATTTTAAAACTAATCTTCGAAAATGTTGGGGGGGGGGGGAGGGGAATGAAATTCGAGGGGGGTACTCAACCTTCCGTTTTCCAAATCCAAATTTGTAAAGGGCATCTGTTATACATCAATTAATAGTATAGAAAAGGGGGTTCAGGCAGTCCTCCCCGGGAAATTTTTTTAAATTGTAGCTTGAAAAATGCAGCTTTAGACAATCTTTGATAAAATTCAGGGGTCGAGGATTCGAGGAAAATTTTCGAATTAATCTTCTTAAAAATGCAATTTAGACAATCTTTGGTAATCTAAACGAGATTCCAGGGCGAGACCTTTTTCGAAATTGAAATCTTAAAAACGAAAATATAATCATCTCCGATTATGATAGGGAGAATGGGATCAGAGACACTCTCTCGAAAATTCGTTTTCGAAATTTTAGCTCTAAACTAGCAGTTTTGGAAGACCCTTAACGATTTTGGGGCAAAGAGATGTGGGGGATAAAACCGAAAATTATTTTGAAATTAAAAAAATAAATAAATAAAACCCGCAATGGGGGAGTTTCCTTCAGTCAAAAGTACTACCTTTTGTTACTGAAATTGATAGAATGATATAAAAAAATAACATGGGCCCGGAAAATACTTTAATTTTCCTAAAAGTTTATTTTTTATTAATTTTTTTTAAATACCCTACCTTGAAAACGGGGCGTGGTTTTTGTGATGTCAGTGGTGCACCTAACAGCTCTCTTTTCAATAATAACACAATTTGCTTGACTTGAGTTGTCCAATCGCAGGAATCGGTGACGTCACGACCTTCGTCATCTCACTACAACCAATTAGATTTCGCGCTTACGTGCACCACTGACGTCATGAGCAGATTTTTTTTTTTTTCGGAATAGCATCTGCGCACCGGTTAAAATAATTCACAAAAAAATATATAACTGTGTCAAAAAAATAAAAAAATGGTCAATTCCTATGTTTTGAAGCATGCTCTTTCAGAAAAAAAATACTTTTGAAATTTCGGAAACTTCCCTATTGTATTGTAGGTTATCTTTTGGTACGTTTAGAGGATCGGCAATTTTTCAAATTGATAGCTCCAAAAATTTAATCTTGGTATTCAGTATAAAATTTTAAACCCTGCTAACTGTATTTTAACTTCTTATCTATTTAAAGCGTATTCCCGAGGCCTACATTTTTGTCCCCATTTTGAAGGGATTTTTATAATAATATTTTTATTAAAAAAATTAAAAATGTAAATATGTCGTCCAGTGTTTACCCCAAGAAGGGCTTCTGAACAATGAAGTACTGTATTCCCTGACGACGTCTTGTATTACATTCATTACACCCGGGGCTAGCAGGTGGCAAAAGATGGCACAGGACTTCGTATCCTTTTTGCTAACTAGGCACAAAAGAGAACCACGCACAGCACATGATGGCTACGAACCCTTCTAATGATAAGCAACTGACAGACGATTGACCTAAACTGTTGGTCATTCAGAAGTACATCTATAGTAGATTGTTGATATACTCGCGTTCATCAGCTCGTTTTTTTGCTTTGGCGGCCATTTCTTCAAAGTTCAAACATTAGAAATAGATGGCCCGTCCCTTTCTACAGTCGAACTCTAGAAATTTTGCTCCTGCCGTCTCGGCGGCCTTGTATTTGGTAGTTTTACGGAAATTACTTTTTTTTTTCTTTTTGATAAAAAAAAGTTTGGTTTATATGGGCCGGCCCTTTTTTGCCCAGGAAAGGGCCGGCCCTTCTGGCATTTTCCCAAATTCCCACATAGCCAGTCCGCCTCTGGTTAATATACTGAAAGTCCCCGACCCTGGGGGGTGAGCTAAAGGTGGGGGGAGAGGGAAGCAAATTTTGGGTTTTTCGAAAAATCGCGGAAATGGTGGGAAAAATTGGTTTAAAATAAAAATTCAAGCTAAACAAACTTCGTATAACAGTGTTTCTACACATATTTGTCGAGTTTTCAATAATTTTCCAGGTGTATATTGTGAAAAAACGAGAAATTTCGGAAAAACTCTCTATTTTTGTCAAGCAACGTTGAATGGTTCTATTTTAAAAAGGGAGACAGCTTGATTACGAAAATGCACGATAGCAGCATTTCCACGTACTCCGATATTATTTTATTTTTATAGAAATGATAAGGAAGAGAAAAAAAAAAACACCAACACAAATCAACACCTCAAATATACGAATGTAACGAAAAACAAAACAAAACAAAGAAAAATCCCTTCTCATTCCTTATCTCTCTTATCACAATCACCCCCTGTTTCATAAAATCGGTTAAGACCTGACGCATGCGCAAATTCGAGGAAGGTCGCCGAAAAGAATATCAAACAGTATCTATATATCCATCTATATGTACATATAAATATATAGGCAGAGACAGACACATATATATAATATTTACCGCCCCTAGAATTCCATTTTCGCATATTTTGCCATCTATCTTCTATGGCCTGTAAAAAACTAATGAGACAATATTTTTTCGGGAACATTGTGTTTTTTTCATCTGTAGACTCTAAGGATTCAGAAAAATATCACATTTCGTAGTCCCCGAAGTTGGCAAACGAAACCATGTTTCTAAGCATCTTTTCTGCCTTCGGCCCACAGACTATAAGTAGTATGTCATGCGTTCTCGCTAGTCCAACCTATTTTTAAATGAAGTGACCTGTTTCCGCTTTCAGTCGACCCACCATCTCTTCACGGTTTAACTTTATCTGCAACGGTCCTTATGTTATTTTATTTTAACGTTACAGGTTAATTAAAAGACCTTTAGTAATTTTAGCTACAACGTTTCTACGAGGGTCTCTTAACTTCTTAGTAAAGAAAAGATATTTATTATTTGCACTGAGAGTAAACGTTATTAAAACTCAATGGAGAAAATAAAAGTTCTCCCTTTCATTTAGGGAACATTTGCTCCATTTCTAGAAATGCCCAAATTGTGTAGACTTAGAAATAGGTTGTGCGAGGCAAGTGAAAATTGCAAGTATGCTTTCATTAACTGTTTTTAATAATCATATTTTAACAAAGGAAAATCAATACCATTACAAAGTGACTTTAATGTGTTTAAAGACTCAACCGTAAAGTAACTCTGTCATTGTTTCTTTTATGTAGCAAACAGTACAGCAGTGGAACATTTTCTTCCTTCTAAGCATAGTGATAGTCATGAGCTCAGCCATATTTTTTTGTATTTTTGGATCTGCAGAAATTCAAAGATACGATTCTGCAGCGGAGGATTCGACGCTCAAGGAAGAAAGTGAAACAAAAATTCTTTCAAAGAAAGATGAACAGAAAGCTACTCTTTCATGTACAACAGAGGACTGTGAACACGGTGCCTAGACTCCATAAACAGGAAAGATTTGTATCACGAAAAGAAAGAAAATAAGATTCAGGGTGAAAGAAGGAGTTGAACTGTCGCATGAGCAGATGCTTTTGATCTTCAAACACTGATGCCCCGTTTGATTTATATTTTATTAAATGCATGTAAGGTTGAAGAAATGACAGTTAATGAAGGCCCAAAGTTAAAGAACGATTCATAAAAAAAGCAAACATCATTTTCTCTTTTTTTTTGCGACCATGCAACTTTAACGAGCACCAGCATCTTTAACCTGTTAACCGGGGAATTAGCTATTGCTCAACTCGTTTCACAATGGGGACTTTTTTTTTCGCAGCGATAAGTAATATCACACCTCAAATAATAAAAGAATATCGTTTTTAACTTATGATTTTTACTTATTTTAATAAAATATTTTATATTTTTAGCCATATTTTGTAGAAAACAAGAAGTTCTGTCAAGAACTAAACGAGCCTACTTTCCCGTACATCGACATCGGCATTCTAGCATCTAATCAATATTCTCTTTTGAATATCTGAAACTGAAAATTATGTCAAACATACCTTTATAGCACTTAAAGCTGATTTCTAAAAGAAAAATGTACCCCTCTCATCAGACACTTAAAAAGTAAATAAATGAATAAATAAAGTTTTGTCGCACCTTTTAATTAGTTATTAGGGGGGGGACAGACAGACCGACACACAAATTCCCCATCTCAATACCCTACTTTCAAATTTTTAATTTTTCGATATTCATTTTACCTCTTTATTTTTTTAAATTGGCGATATTTTTTGGACTTGGCGATATTTTTTTTAACTTGGCGATATTTTTTGGATGCATTAAGCTACTTTTAATACTTTTTTCGTCTTTCTTTTATTTTTAACGGGAAAGTAGGCTAATAAAAAGTACTTAAGTCATAAATTTATTACTAATAAAAATATATAAAACACTGAAATTCACAATAAGAATATTCAAATCAGAAAGTTATTACTAACATGTAAGATACTGAAATGCAGACTAAAATGAATCCAAATTGTGGCAGAATATTCAAATCAGAAAGTTATTACTAACATGTAAGATACTGAAATGCAGACTAAAATGAATCCGAATTGTGGCAGCTCGAAGTATAGATCATGCAGCGCCCGTTTTCCCGTTAATAGCGCTCAAGTTACAGATTACAAAAACATGAAAATTCATGACGCATCGACAATATGATGGCATATATATATATAACCACCCTAAGATTTAATAGATAAGAACAACGTAGAACGTGATGCCTTCAATATATTACGATTAATTTAAATGACGAAAAATTTCGTCATGCCCATTGCTGTAGGCTTTTATGTATGACGAAATATTTCGTCATACCCAGTTAACAGGTTAAACCATCCTTGTAGCTTTTACTTTTATCGGTACCAGAACTCCCAACTTTTGATCTACTACCACAGGGGTTATCCAATTGGATTATGGTGGCTATGCTACAATATCCTAGTGTAACATTTAGTTTAATGATTCAAGTCAAAATAGAATGTTTTCTCGTTTTGCAAACATAGATCGAAATTAAGCTGGATTAGGGAATGAAAAATAGAATATTGGTCGTAGTTTAAAATTTTTTTTCAACAAATTGGAAATCAAAAGTCGTTATCAAGACTTAACGGTATCTTCGTAAAAAAAAGATTTCATTTTGATTTGACTTGGAAATTAAAGGGTTTAAGTACATGACAAAGAATAGATCAAGTAGACTTCAAAATTAATTTCTATGAGGGAAAGCTTCAGAATCTTCATATCTTTCCCCTAACACATCTAAAGATAGTTTAAAATTGCATCTTTATAGCCTGATTGTCAAAAATTTGCAAAACCTATTCCCCTGATGTCACTAAGAGTAGCATAAAAGAGCATTTGTTGGCCTTATGACTTCAAAGTTTCTGAGGGAGAAAGCCCTACCTTCTCTTCTAACCTCTTGTACACCTAAACTAAAATTGCAATTTTCAAACGTCAGTATCAAAAACTTTCTGTGGACAGGTCCAAATGCATTTGTACGGCTTCCATTAGGAAGAATTTCTGATGCAGAACCCACAAACTTCTATCTTTCTCCTAATCTTACTGCCAAAGATGACCTAAGGACAGTCTTTAAAAAAAGTTTGTTTGAAATTGCTTAAAAATGAGAGATCAACTACAGTGTCAGTTTAGTCATATGTTTCAAAATATAAAAATAATCTTAGGTCTATCCCCTCATCCTGTATTTATCATACAGGCGCTCCTACCAGTACCTAAGATGTTACGAGGTAGACTTTTTTTTTTTTTTTGTTTAAGTAGCTAAGAACACACACACAATCAGAATGAACTCTTCATGTAGCTTGATTGACTAAGCTGTCCTGTTCTTGCCAATGAACTATCAATACAGTAATGGATTTTGCTTTAATTGGTTGGCAGAATTATTTGGGCTCCAGCCGATTTTATGTGTTGTGCAGTACAAAAAAAAAAGTAAAATGTTCAATTCAAGTTTAAAGTTATGTGATTTAAAAACAATTTTTGAAATCAGCCATTAGATTAAAATTCTTAACCTTTTTAAATGCCATTTTAAAAAGAGGGTGTAAAGATTATTTTATCACCCTTTTGTAAGTGTACCAAGGCCATGTACTACTTTGGGAGTGCTAAGTTATATCTCTTGGACTGGGGCAGCTTTTATTTTAAAAGGTTTGCACTTTAGCTTAAAATTTTAAAGTAACTTTTTAAATTAGAAAAAAAAAATTACTCTTATAGAATTTAACACTTTTAACCATCTGAAGAATACAATAGTTTTTCCACTTCTCCCAAAAAATGAAATTTAAGAAATGTAAAAATTAAGTGTAAAGAAAAGAAGCTCACCTTTGAACAATTCATAGCTATTGAAGTTAGCAAATATTTTATTATCATGCAGACAGCAGTTTGCACTTTTCTGAAGAAGTTTCACACCCTATCTAGATATGAGACTTTACTTCATAGATGAAACTTGTCGCCACGACTTGTTTTACTTGGAAAGTAATTTTTCTTTTTTCACTTATTTTAAGTGCTTGCATGATTTTTAGAGATAATTTCTAAACGAAGATAATGTGATGGGATAGATTTTGTTTTAGAAACAAGTGGTAAAAGCTTATGCATAACTATAGATAATATAGATATAATAAATAGTTATGCTTGATCGAGGAAGTATGCTAATGAACCACCCTTTTCAAGATCACATCATTTTAAATTTTGACAAAACAATCCAAGTTGTATAAGGTTATAAGAAAACATATTTAGTTTAAAATAAATTTATTACAAAATCAACAATTTACAAAACGAAAAAATTCAATTTCTCAAGTAAACATATTTAGTTCAAAAATAAATTTATTACAACAGCAACAATTTACAAAAAGATACAATCCAATTTCTCAGTTGCTTTTAATGATTGCACATGATCAAAATCTTCTACAAAATATCTTTACAAAGAAATTTCAATATATTTGAATTTGACAGCACATCAATTTTATGAATGAGTATTTAGAGAGCAATCTTTAGCTAACCCTTCAATACTTTCAGTATCAAAGGTATTATGACTACAAAACCCACTTGTGGCATCTGATGTGGATGAAACATTAATAGAAGACAGTTGTCCTTTCAGGTGAGAGGATGGCTTCAAAGAACTTTTTTTTCCCTTAAAAAAATTCCGCAGATTTTCAAATGATGATGGTTTAGATATTTTATTTGGTGTGTGGACAGAAGAGGAATATTCATTTTGTTTTACAGCATAAAGTGGGTTAATATAAGACTTATTTTCATGTGACACACATACATTTGAATCACTTGTAGTAGGTGTGGATGGATCCTTGCATGAAACAGCAGTATTGGCATGAAGTTGGGCAGATGAGTTAGAATTTGAAATAGCAATATCACTTTCACTTGGAGGGAACTCTATAGATGGATTAGCAGGAGCAGAGTTGGAGTTTGTAATATGACTTTGTGGGAACTCTATTGAAGGCCCAGAAAAAGTTGAAATGAAGTTTTCAGAACCTGTACCAGAAGAACCTAATGTATTTTTTTCAAGCACTGAAGCGATTACAGAGTTAATATCAACTTTTGCCAACTTGTTTTGTTCTTCACTTGTAGCTACAGACCAAATTAATCTTCTCCATGACCACATCATAATATCAGGTTTTGTAAAATCAATTTTCGAAAAATATCTGATCACTAGTGGAATTTCGGAATTATTCACAGGGGCCACAACTATGGGTATCAAAATTCTCTCTCTTTGATCTATAACAAAGGCAAAAAAAAAGCAACAAAATTAAACAAGAAGTTCTGTCAAGAACTAAACGAGCCTACTTTCCCATACATCGACATCGGCATTCTCGCATCTGAACATTATTCTCTTGATTATCTGAAACTGAAAATTATGTCAAACATACCTTTTTAGCACATAGAGCTAATTTCGAAAAGAAAACTATACCCCTCTCATCAGATGAAATAGACACGTAAAAAGTAATTAACGAATAAATAAAGCTTTGTCGCACCTTTTAAAGAGTGCAACTGTTACAGTTCCACCGTAGAAAAAATCCTCCATTGTTTTCAAAAAAAATAATAATAATAATAATAAAATAAATAAATAAATAAATAAAAGTACAAAGAGCATCAAAACGTATTTTATCAAAGAAAGAAAAAAAAAAGAAAGAAAAACTCGTCCGTTAATAAAATGTCTCGAATTTCACTTTTAATCGGTTGCCAGTTGTTAAATATAAATAAAGAATAAAATGTTCTCGTGAATGAAAAATTTTTGTTACAAAAAAAAATCGTCTGCCAAAAAAAATAATAATAATAAATAAAATAAAACAAATGAATAAATAAACAAAAAATCGTCTGCACAGTCAGTCATTCTTTTTTCTGAGCCTGCATTTCCGCCACGTTTGCGGAGTCGGAATCAAAGTCCTCACAGAAGATTACTCAGAAAAGTACTTTACAAACACTATTTATCAAAACCATTTTCTTACAAAGTTAGTTTGAAGAAAATCCGACTTTAAGTTCAGAATCAACATTCAACTTAAATTCCCCGTAGACGCTAATGTTAATTTTTTTTCTGAGCGGTTCAATATTGAACGAAAAATGGTTCAAATCAAAAAGCGAAATATGGAAATGTATGGGAAAGCCTCTCCGAGATCTTTCAAACAAAAAAAAGGTTATTCCATTCAGACGGTTCACTCAAAAGTTATTAGGTGGGGAAAGGTTGCTTGAACGGTTCAATGTTGAACGAAAAAATGCTCAAATGGAAAATTTAAATAGGGTAATGAAGTATCCTTGCTGAGATCCTTCGAACAAAAAAAAGTTTGTTCAAATCGGATTGTTCACTCAAAAGTTAGCATCGCGGGACAGGTTGTTTGAACGGTTCAAAGTTGAACCAAAAACTGTTCAAATCGAAAAATCAAATATGGGAATGAGCTGTACTCGCCGAGATCTTTCGAACAAAAAAAAAGTTTATTCCATTCGGACTGTTCACTCAAAAGTTATTAGGTGGGGAAAGGTTACTTGAATGGTTCAATGTTGAACCAAAAATGTTCAAATTGAAAATTTTAATACGGTAATAAAGTATCCTTCCCGAGATGCTTCGAACAAAAAAAAAAAAATTGTTTAAATCGGACTGTTCATTCAAATGTTATTAGGGGTGACAGCTTGTTTGAACGGTTCAATGTTGAACGAAAAATTGTTCAAATCGAAAATGTAGATGCGGGAATGAAGTATCCTTGAAAAGATCTTTCGAACAAAAAAAAGTTTGTTCAAATCGGACTGTTCACTCAAAAGTTAGCGTCGCGGGACCGGTTTTTTGAACGGTTCAAAGTTGAACCAAAAATTGTTCAAATCGAAAAATCAAATATGGGAATGAGCTGTACTCGCCGAGATCTTTCCAACAAAAAAAAGTTTGTCCAAATCGGAATGTTCATTCAAAAGTTATTAGGGGGGGACAGACAGACCGACCGACCGACCGACCGACCGACCGACACACAAATTCCCCATCTCAATACCCTACTTTCAAATTTTTAATTTTTCGATATTCAATTTACGTTTTTATTTTTTTTACTTGGCGATATTTTTTGGATTTGGCGATATTTTTTTTACTTGGCGATATTTTTTGGACTTGGCGATATTTTTTAGATGCATTAAGCTACTTTTAATACTTTTTTCGTCTTTCTTTTGTTTTTAAAGGGAAAGTAGGCTAAAAATCATGTAAGAAAAAAGTACAATTAATTACATACTAATTAAAGAGGTAAATTAAGAAAAAGTGAGGACCTAGACAAAGACAATAATGAACCTTATTATAAAATGAGAATCAAGTAAATAAGAACATTTAAACTTGATTCTTAATAAATAAAAAACTTTATGCATTAATATAAGAGTAGTAGCAAATTCTTTTGTATTCTAAACATAGATTTAAATCATTTGCACTAAGTGGATGCATTTTTGAGCAAAACTAAAATTTGTATGAAATTACGGAAATAAATTATCACATGGACTTTGAGGACAATATTGAAGGATTAATGAGATTTGAAAGGAAGTTTTCTGAACATGCATCAGAAGCATCAAAAAGGTAATATTCTAAGGTTCACATCTGTGCACCTACAAATTTTTTCATTTATCTTTGGTAACAAAGCAAATCATAACAAAAAAAGCTATGTATTACCAAGGCTTCACTAGATAGCGTCTTATACAGGCTGTTTCATTTGATCAAAATCCTTGGAATGAAAACGGTGGTAATTGTCCAGCGACATCTATCGAATTTTATGGTAACTAACATTTACATTATATACAAATCAGATAAATAAAAGACAAAATTAAAAGTTAATTTGTTGGCGACAATTTTACAATTTGGCATTCAATTCTACTTAACGTCATTTAAAAGCTTGTTTCATTTCTTGGTTTATTCTGCATTTTAGCGGCTTATTTTAATTAGTTAGCGAATTATTTTTCATTTTAATTTATTCTAATTATTAATTAACTATGAAACAACACTGGCACCGCAGAGCGATAAATGGCGAATCTATTCGCTCAGCGAGCCAATACTACCAACGGGTTGCCATAGAAGTTTTTAAAATTCAGTCCACAGTTCGCCATGATACAGTTGGTCATATAGAACATTTGATTGTATATCTTTACCTGAAAAGGAAATTTATTTCCCCTAAAAAGCAGTACTAATAAGGCCTTTGGCATCAATTCACTGTGTACTAGTCAACTATATCAATATTTTTTAACCCTTAAAGATAGGATAAACATCGCTTTTTACAGCAGAAACAATATGCTAATACATGTAAACAAACATTTGGGTGGTCCTTGTTCAGCGTTCTCTAGCGGGCAAATCTTCACCATTGATGTTTTGAGCAATGATACAGCCTGTATAAAACGCTATCTAGTGAAGCCTTGGTATTACAAAACCTAAGATTGTACTATGTAATTTTCCTCAATAGGTTGGCAGCAGCATTCATTTTATTTAGTCATTGCTTTGAATTTTGTTATGTCAACAATGGCGACTAACAGAAAAGCAAGAAAAAGTAAGTACATTTTGAATTGTTTATTGTTTAAATAATGTGTTGTATATATTTTTTAAAGTGTTTAGGGTTTGTTTAAAGTAATAATCAAAGAACAATAAATTATCTTTAATAGTTTCAGTTAAAATTAAAAATTGAGATTAGGTACAACACGTATGTGCACCACAGGTATTTGTGCTCCATTTTCTGTCGGCTTGTCTACTTCAAGTTGTATTAACAGATTTAATTAAGGTTAAAAATGAAATTAAGTATGCTTACAGAAGAATAATAATGTACATTTCTGGGGATATTATATTAAGAAATGATAAACAATGGGGAGGTGCATCCCCAGAAATAAATATACATTAATGCTGTTAATTGAATTCTTGCTAAATTACATGTTACTTACCTACAGCTATAGATGTAGCAAAGCCTATCTGAAAATCACAAGCTCTACTTCTTGGAAATTCTGGGGACAGTATTATTATCATTCTTCTGCACCTAAGAAATCAAAACATATGTATAAAAAATTATTGTTAAACATTGAATTCATAACTAGTAGGAAAGGGAAGAAGTAATTTATAAACCCCACTATAAATAAAAGGGAATTAGAAATTTATGCCATGATCAAGAGAGAGTTAGTAGTTTTTGCAAAAAAAAAAAAAAATCAAAATGAATCAAAATAGTAAGGATGCTGAAATTAATGCAGAATTTGAAATACATGAAAAGGCAGAAATATGCATATATTGCTGCGACTATAAATATGGATAGTACCAAAAAATTAAATAGTCTCAAATTT
>JAXGGA010013505.1:0-35007 GCA_038373865.1 Uloborus plumipes
CTTTGTTCTTATCCACTTCAAACTTTTTTTTTTCTTGAAAGATTGTAATCTTATCTAACTGCGTATCATTCAGCGAGACTGGGAGATGATTGCGTTAAGCCTCCAAGAAAAGGGAAGAAATTGAGAGTCGATAGTGAAATTATCTTCAGTTTTCTAACCTTTCGTTTTTTTTTTAATACGCTTTTATTAGTTTCACATGTAGGTATGTTTGTTTGTAACTCTGAATAAAAGATAAAATTCAGGTCCTTTGCAAATATAAAAGTAATATATTTAATACTATTATTAATACTGAAAGTGATGATACGTTGATGTGTTTTAGTTGTTTGTATGTAACTCTGAATAAAAGATAAATTCACATTCTTTTCGAAGATAAAAGTAATATACGTAATACTATTATTGATACTGAAGGATAAACTATATTACATGTTGATGTATTATAAGTGCATGTAAATTTAGCGGATATTCAATAGTTTTGAAAATCAGAGGGAAATCAGTTACAGTATCATGAAATCTAGTTTAACCTTTAGTATTAATGAGATAGTTCTTTTCAGGTTGATTAAGGCTAAAAGCGTATTTTTCTGTTTTTTTAACAATAATTTGATTATTTCCTGGTTAAAAGTTAGCTGCAGAGAGCTCTCGATTGTCCGCTGTTAGAATTATCAGCGGTTCTTGTCCACTTTTGTTTTGTTTTGTTTTGTTTTTTTAACACCGAAGATTTACTGAATGCAGAAAAATGTGAGTGCGTTTATTGGTTGTTTTTAGCTTTTCACATTTTTATTTTCTCATTCAACGCTATCATTTTGAGCTATAATTTATTTTATGAGTTGTGTTATTAATCTTTTTTCAACTATTGCATATGTGAGCCAATATTTAGAAAAGTGCCAATTTGAAGTTGGAGTTTTCTGAAAAAAAAATTTTTTTGCAGAAAAAAACTAATATTGGATTTTAAGTCTAAATTGGGTCTAAATGCAAGAAAATAAAAGGGGGGAGGTCAAGGAAGTTATTTACCCCCTCCTTAGATTACTCACTTTTAAGCCGTTACAGATCTGATGAATGTTACAGATCTGATGTTAATATGAGTTACATATTTGAGTTTATGCTTTCAGTCTTCGTTAACATCTCTAAATATGATATCATTTCCTTGCATTTTTAACATAGAATTAAGATAATTATATTAAAATATATATATTAAGCTAAAAAAATCAAATTTCATTATGAAAAAGCATTTCTTGGAAATAAAAATGAGCGATAAGGTTTTTAGATAAAATAAATTATGAGATTACCAAATCCAAGCTAATAAAACATTTGTTTTGTTTTAAAACAACACACAACTTCAACTTTTTCAACACACAACTCTGCTGCTTGCTTTTCTTTAATTAGCTGCTGGAAATTTAATTTCTTGATCAGACATTCAAATTTAGCATGCTAGTTATTATCTAGTTATTTAGCAAAGTTATGAGAAATTGAAGCACCAAAAAAAAAATAAATAAATAAATAAATAAATAAATTAAAATAATAATAATTAATTAACTTAATTTCTGCAGTGTCAATTTTTCTTATTTTACTAACTTCTATTGTTAAGTCATACGAACCACAAATGAAGCAATTGTACTAAAACTCATTGCTTTTCATTTTTTAAGAACAAAAATATTCAATATATATGGCTAAAGTATGATTTTTGCTTTTTATAATTCTGAAACGTGTGAGTTAGTTCTGTAACATATTTGCTGTTTTTCAATGTTACCGCTCTGACTGTTACAGATCTGACAAACTGACAAAGTTTTTTTTTTATTTCCGAGTCGATCGCACTAAACCAAAATCAAACACGTGGTTTTTTCACTTGTAACAAAGGACTATACTTATATATAAAATAATTTTTAAAATAATAAAAACTGCGCATTTTAGAGCGTGTTACCGATCTGATGACTCAAATGACACACATTTTATAAAATCACTTTAAAAAATCTTACCTACAATTTTAGATGCAGAAATGCAAATTTTTAATTACGATTCGATAAAACTTTCCACCAGGTACTCAGTATCACGTGGTATAGGTGTAGGAAATGATTTTGGGAGCCTAAACATAGATCGGAAGTTATTGTTACCACTCTGACGGCGGAACTTGGGACACGCTTATTTCGCATCAGCTAGAAAATCAGAAATCGATTAAAACAAAAATGAAGTAAAATATTTACAAAGGGGTAAAAATAGAATCGTTTTTTGTGCAAGTGCGTTTTTTTGGGAAGTTAGAAAGTACGCATGACCTGTTTGAATGCTAAGCTTTGTTACTTGGGACACGTTACCGATCTGATTTTTGATGTATAAAAACAATATTTTCTGAAGAAAAAAAGAATTTTTTTTCTGATGTTATTAGATGAAATGAAAGCAAAACTTATCTTCTTTCTGGAGAAAATTATTTTTTTAACTAGTTATTGAAATACTAGTGAAAACTCACTTGGGACTCAAATTGGCACTTTTCTAAATATTAGCTCATGTATCGATTTTTACGTACTTTTACACTGCAAGAAATAAAGTGTCATTTTTACAGTATAATACTAGCAGCATAGGTGCCAGTTTAAAACTGTAAAATGCACAGTAATAAACTGATTACAAATTTTACAGTTCATTACTGTAAAACAGCAATTTTTGCAGTTTATTACTGCAGCTCTACAGTTTGCTATCACAAATTAACTGTATTATACTGTAAAAATAACAGTATAGTACTAGCAGCAGAGGCTGCATTTGAAAACTGTAAAATGCACGGTAATAAACTAAAAGTAGCAATTTTACAGATTATTATCGTAAAATTAGCAATTTTACAGATTATTATCGTAAAATTAGCAATTTTACAGTTTATTACTGTAAAACTAGTAGTTTTACAGTTTATTACAGTGAAAATAGTAACTTTTACAGTTTATTACTATAAAATTAGCTGTATTATACAGTAAAAACAACATTCATTTTCACAGTGCAATTGGCGTTTAGTTAGCCAAGAGTAATTTAAAGTTGTATTTCAAGATCAGATCTAAGCCACTTAGTCTATTCCCATAAATTGATTCATCAACATTTCCTCTTCTAATTCTAAGAAAGGTTTTCATTTCACTTTCATTATGAACTTGACTGACGTATTTTTATTACAAAGCTGAACAAGCAACTGTTTGGCAAACCATACAGAAAGCTCTTTTGTAATTAGGGTATTTAAATTTTTATTCCAGATGGTAATTCTTTTTAAACTTGTGCTGCATTGTAAACGTCAGTGCAGTGGATTTAAATGAATTTTATTGTAGGGTAGATTGGGGAAGACGCCGTAGTTTTTGACTGTATTTTATACAGGCCCGTCATTTAGGAGAGTCAGGGGGTCAATTGCTCCCTACTTTAAGAAATCAATTTATTTACATACTAGCTACTTGGCCCGGCTCTGCACGGGATCTATCTTGAGGAAAATCGTCATGTCAAAAGTGACGCGTGTGTCTATAAGTCCCGATTAAATTAAAGTCAATAGTTGCTGGAACGCAGTATGAAAAATTAATCAATCGCCAAAAAAAATTAAATCCGTCTGTTACAGGAAAATATAGGGGCGTCATTTCAAGTTTTTCCACGGGGGGGGGGGCAAAGGGTAAAAACACAATACAATTTCACCAGAAAACAACAAAAACCACGCCCACTTATATGTAAATACATTGATTGCTCAAAGTCAGGGGGAACAATTGACCCCCCCCCCCTGGGACAGGCCTGGGAAAAGCCTAAAGCAAAAGCAAGAATTTTATTTGTTTATGTTCAAGAAAAAAATGGCAACACTTTTTTCTCTTTAATAATTTATTTATTTATTTCACGCTCGTGCAGACGATTTTTATAAAGCCAATTTAAAATGGATATTATAATTTCAATACTACCTCAATAAATACCCAAATAGTTTTTAAAAAAATTTTTTTTCAACTTTTAAATTCTAAAATTTATATCTCTCTTAAACACTTTTCAGGTTAAGTCAGTAGGGGTAATTATGAACAAATTTTTACATTTTCGCACACTAATTGTTCTCTGGAGCGCCATGTCCTATTTAAAAATCTGGACACCCATCATAATCAACTATCAACTCCTCTGCTACACCGCATGACCGTTTTTTTTAATTTTTTCGCTGATGGAAGATTTTTAGAAAATCCTTATTCTTAACTACCATCGGGTAAATATGAACATGCTTTTCACCCTGGCTTACCCTGGCTTTTCAGTGAATTCCTTGATTTCATTATAAAAATGATGTAGTATCACGAATGGATATCTGTGACTTTCTATCTAGATTTTCGTAAGAGTTCTGTTTTTTTAGAGAAATGTTCGAATACCTCTTCATGAAACTAAGGTGCCAATCATCACCTGGCTTTCCATCTTCTTCCGTGCAACCCATTAGCCAAAGCAAAGTCTTGAATAAGGCTTTTCAACTCTTCCTTGTCACAAGGAAACTCCAAACGAGCCCTAGCAATTAGATATTTTGCTAAAGTTAGCTCCACATCACTTGGTATGTCCGTTGGGCGACCTGCTCCCATCCTATCAATTTTAACTTAATATTTTAATTCTGTTGTGCAAAACACCCAGAGGGATAGCGTAGGTGTCCACTGCTTTTCTGTAGGTCATATTCCTATTTGTAATATCATTCACAGCCCTCAATAAGTCTTCACTCGTGTATTGAGGAGGTGGCCTCTTCTTCACATAAGTACGAGGCATTTGGACGTTCAAACGTACAGACAAGTTTATATAAATCATTACGAAACGTCGACTAAGTTAAATGGTCAAATTAACTATATGGATCATAAAATTTAACGTGAAGTGGAAAAAACTACGAAAAAAAAATGTTCATAACTACCCCTCCTAGAAAAATACGGGGTAATTATGAACACCTTCCTGCAGGGTGCTAAAAATGAAAGACAGCGAAACTCCAGTTAATTCCCGCTAAAGGCTTAATAACTGAAGGCAAATATAATGAAAACAATAACTTAGCACAATTTATCAGTCCGAACAGGATGGAAATTGAAGACTGTGAAAAACTGTTTGACAACTTTCGTGAGAAGGGTTAGGATAACTAAGGAAATGGCAAGTACAGTGTTGTCACATCAATGAAAACAAACAAACAAACCCACATGTGAAACTAATAAAAGCGTATCAAAATCAGGCAGTGAAATAAATAGTAGTTAATAGTCAAACACACCAATAAACATTTTTCGTTCTAATGAAATTCGCAATGGGGAGAGAAATGAATCTCCCGTCCCTCTCATTCGAAGAAGTGTGTGACGAGGAAAGAAGAAGAAGAGAGAGATTAAAAGCAGCATCTTACCATGTCAGAGAAAAGCCTTCGCAGTGGAGACCAACACACAACGAAAACCGAAATAACTCAAACAGTGTTGTTTATTCACCAGCGGGTAGGCGTTGAAAAATGTTTTCGCGCGCAGAGAACTTCCCCGTCAAAGCGGAACAACTTCGAAAAGAACGAGAAACTTGCAACATTTTACGTATGAGGGCAATTCCACAAATGAGTCAACCGGATGATCGAATTTTTAGAATTAAGTAGCTGCTTGACCCGGCGTTGCACGGGCTATCCCTGAACAAAAATATTAACAAAACTTGAATATTTCACAAAACTTATCATGTAGGGATGCACCGATTAATCGGCAGTACCGATTAATAGGCCATAATCGGCCACTGTGCCGATGATTGATAATCGGCAAAATCTGACCGATTAATTGGCTAAAAAATACTTTTTAAGTATCATTCTTTAAAGTTTACCTTCTCTAAGAAACTATGATGAATAACTTTATTAGCAGTAATAATAATCCTCAGAGTTTATATTAAGTTTCTCCTACTTTGAATAAATATACATAGACAATGTTGTAACATTTTTCATGTGGCGACAGTTTTCTCCTTAGTACAGTGCTTTTAGATAACCTCTAGTTTTCACAAATGATAAAAGTCTTGAATTAAATTGCTACAAATTATTAAATGTTTAAATTAAAAGTACTCCTAAATTGGAGTGCTCACCACAGACCTCTTTTTTAAATTTTTATACCCAATTAACATAATTAACGTGTTAATGTAATATTATTGACAATAACATGAAAATTGGTTCTGAGAAATTTGATAAAATATTGAAATTATTTTGTGAAAATTAGGAAAATGGAAAAAAGAAATCTTCTCTTGGAAATAAATTTCTTACTATTTCTAAACTTGGAATTGTATAAGAGAGAAAATCAGTGATGGCAAAATTGATAGTATTAAAAACGAGCATCCTTATCATTAATCGGTTCAGCCGATTAATCAGCCGATTATCAACAACCGATTAATCGGTAATCGGCCAATTTGCTTATCGGTGCATCCCTATCATCATGTATTGAAAATCATATATTGTACAAGATATGTACGTTTGTTTGTTTCTTGTACAAATCCAGTTTTCGTCGGACTTTCATCAAACTTGGCACAGAGGTTCCTTGATGCATTAAAATTCACATAGGTGGGGTTTTGAAATTTTTAAAAAATCCAAAAAGCTCAAAATTCAAATTTTTTATCCATTTTTTTTTCAATTTTGAATACATAGTGTCATAGTGATAAATCTTAAAGCATACAAAAAAAAAAAAAAAGACAAAATGTAACACATTTAAAGATGAGTACGTATTTTCCAACGAAGATTACGATTAACAATGAATTATCAATTCAAGGCTCACCTATTTCATTTTAGCATAAAATAAGTTAAAAACAATTACTGCTACAATTATTCGTATTCAACACTATTTGAACCACTATGTTGTGTTAATAAGCACCCGGGCAACGCCGGGTAATAAGCTAGTATTTTATAAGACTGGGCGTCTTACTATTTTTTTTTTTTCCAAAGGTTCTTTTTTTCGTTTCTCCGTGCATTTTTTACTATATATTTATCATATATATATATATCATAGCTTGATGTAATTTAAATAGTTTTTTAATAGATTGTTGTCTTTCAACCCTTGGGAAACCGCGGGGCACAGCTATGCCCTAATAAAGGTTTTTGAAGGAACAAATCATAATGCCCATCATAATGCAAAGGATTTCATTTTTTGTTCCAGTTTTGTTAGTTTTTTGTTCAGAGGTAGTCCGTGCTAGTTAACTAATAAAGACGCAGCTAGTTAAAAGTAATAAAGACTGAAAAATTACGAATCCATCGGTAACTGATTCGACTTTCAGTTCATTGGCGTTTAGGGGAAAGAAGCAGAACATAGATCGATAGAAAGAAAGATAGATGCTCAGTTAATAACATAAAAAGACGAGTTTTCAACTAATTTATATTTCAAAAAATTACAAATTGCTCGCGATAAAAATACTACGTATGTGGCTACGTGTATAGATAGAAAGTTACTCAGTTTTTGATATAAGTAGACATTTGAAAATAAACAACGTATCATTTTTTAACCGACTTCGACAAAGGAGGAGGTTATTCATTTCGTCGAAGAAAATTTTTTGAGGTATAATAATAAGATTACTTGAAGACTCCTGGACCGATTTCAAAAATTCATTTTTTGTCTGAAAGGTTTTACCCTCCAATTGGTCCCATGGTCTCGTGATCCGGGTTTGATAATGGAAAAAGGAAACAGAAATCGTAATCACAGTAATTGATTTCAAGGACAATTTTCAATAAAGGCTTCGCTGTATTACATAATGAAATTTGTTCTATGGCCTTTTTGAAATTTTTAAGTACCGTAAAGTCGGGTTACTTGAACCCACAAGGAGGTTACTTGAGCCCACAGTAAAATGATAAAATCTGGGTTTGGTACTAGCATTAGAGACTGCAGAGTGCTTCTACCTAGAGGAGAAACGAGGAACTACGTGCAAGTCTTCAACTAATAAGTACCAAACCTAGATTTTATCATTTTACTGTAATGGGCTCAAGTAACTCCTTAGGGTCCAAGTAACCATACTTTACGGTATGAGATTTCTCAAAGACGCCTGGACCGATTTCAAAAATTCTTTTTTTGTTTGAAAACTGAAAGGTATACTCATACCTTCCAACCGGTTCCATGATCTCGTGGTCCGGCTTTGACAACGGGATCCCGCAGAAATCGAATGAAATAGAAATCGTTTTCACAGTAATCGATTTCAAGGACAATTTTGAAGAAGGCTTTGCTGGATTACATAATAAAATTTGTTCTATGGCCTTTTTGAAATTTTTAAGTATGAGATTTCTCAAAGACGCCTGGACCGATTTCAAAAATTCTTTTTTTGTTTGAAAACTGAAAGGTATACCCATACCTTCCAATCGGTTCCATGATCTCGTGGTCCGGCTTTGACAACGGGATCCCGCAGAAATCGAATGAAATAGAAATCGTTTTCACAGTAATCGATTTCAAGGACAATTTTGAAGAAGGCTTTGCTGGATTACATAATAAAATTTGTTCTATGGCCTTTTTGAAATTTTTAAGTATGAGATTTCTCAAAGACGCCTGGACCGATTTCAAAAATTCTTTTTTTGTTTGAAAACTGAAAGGTATACCCATACCTTCCAATCGGTTCCATGATCTCGTTTTCCGGCTTTGACAACGGGATCCCGCAGAAATCGAATGAAATAGAAATCGTTTTCACAGTAATCGATTTCAAGGACAATTTTGAAGAAGGCTTTGCTGGATTACATAATAAAATTTGTTCTATGGCCTTTTTGAAATTTTTAAGTATGAGATTTCTCAAAGACGCCTGGACCGATTTCAAAAATTCTTTTTTTGTTTGAAAACTGAAAGGTATACCCATACCTTCCAATCGGTTCCATGATCTCGTGGTCCGGCTTTGACAACGGGATCCCGCAGAAATCGAATGAAATAGAAATCGTTTTCACAGTAATCGATTTCAAGGACAATTTTGAAAAAGGCTTTGCTGGATTACATAATGAAATTTGTTCTATGGCCTTTTTGAAATTTTAAGTATAAGATTTCTCAAAGACGCCTGGACCGATTTCAAAAATTCTTCTTTTGTTTGAAAACTGAAAAGTATACTCATACCTTCCAGTTGTCTCCATGATCTCGTGGTTCGGCTTTGATAACGGGATCCCGTAGAAATCGAATGAAATAGAAATCGTTTTCACAGTAATCGATTTCAAGGACAATTTTGAAGAAGACTTTGCTGGATTACATAATGAAATTTGTTCTATGGCCTTTTTATCTTCAGCTAATGCTGATAACAGCATATATAGCATTTCTATCGATGTATCGAATTTCTGTCTATAGAAATATAAATTAGTTGAAAAGCTGTAATATTTAAATGGCTTTGATTAAACTAGTACACGAATAAATACCAGAGAATAACGAGGATTAGTTTTTTGTGTGAATCGTTTGAAATGTTAGATTCTTTTTCTTTCGTTAGTTTCTTTCTTTTTTTCCTACATATTGGAGCATTTATTTGAGAAAATTAGGTGAAATTTCGCAATGGAAACATTACCTCATTTCTGAAGTACACTTGCACTAAAAAGAATAAAATAAAAATATTTTTGAAATAAAATCAAACCGTCTTCAGAACTTTATTCGGCAAGTGCTATAAAAAGTAAAAAATAATTTTATTCTTTGAGCACCATCGATGCTGCAGTTAAACATAAGTTTTGAATTCACATAAACACCAGCTCTAAAACCGCATGAGTATTTTTACTTGGCATATAGCTATCGACTATTTCAATAAAGGAGTAAGTTTCCATCCTCTTCCATTTCCCTGGAGAAAAGCTCATGAAACACTATTCAGAGAAGTTTCTAAGATTAGTCTGGTTCCTCGGCACAAATAGCTTCTTGGGTACATTCGTTTCATCCACCAGTTTGTTGGCTATCTTGGCTATAATAAGAGGACATTTGCCTCCAACTTGGTCATTGGCTATTCCTGACTGATGAGTCCAGAATAAGGACGAAACTGCAGTCACAAGGGGCGAGTTCAGAGTGCTCGCCCGAGCTTCCCGGGAAGCCTGGGTTCTTCCCAAAGCGTTCAGACCTGCCATTTGGAAAGCCCGAACTTCCCAAATGCTGTCCAGAGTAGACGCCCGAGCTTCTCGGATTTGAGCACAAGCAGCCCAGGAAATTTAGCTGGGCAGGTAGGTCACGTGTTTGGGCGTTTACCAAAGGATGATGCTCATTGGCTGAAATTTATTGCTCTTTCGTCTGCTAGGATTTACGAAGAGTGACTAAAACAAAGTTTTGAAAATACACACACAATGTCAAAAATATGCACGCTATTTGCTGTGATGAATCTAAAAAGATATATTTCCTTGAGAATCGGTCATTGCAGGAACAATCCTGTCAGATAAGCGAGATCGATGAAATTCGTTACTTACTGTTAGGCCTATTTCATCGTAAATTCCTTCATTTAAAATAACATATTTCTCATTAAATTCGATAAGTCATTTCGATCCCACGCTCAACCATGACGGTAGATGAACAATAATTGTCGCCAAAGTTACGAATGGTATCATTTTGTGCTAAAATATAGGAGCAAATGCTGGATTGTTCCTGCATTGACCGGCGCGTTACTCTCTGCTGTTCAGTCCGCTATGTTGTTTCCTCCCGAATGGCACAATTGATGTCCAGAGCACAATTGCTTGGGCTCGACCCGGGAAGTTATTTATGACGTCACGGCTCAAACGCCCGGGAAGCTCGGGCGAATACTCTGAACGCAGCCAAGATGTCAATACCGAGCTGTGGGTGTATTTGCTTCAGTTCAGCCTTAGCCCTGCACTGTAAAAAATGAATGCAGTTTTTACAGTAAAACACAGATAATTTTATAGTAATAAACTGTAAAAATTGTTAATATTACAGTAATAAACTGTCAAATTGTTCATTTTACAATACTAAACTGTAAAACTGATAATTTTACAGTTTATTACCGTGCATTTTACCTTTTTAAACTGGAACCTCTGTTGCCAGTGTTATACTGTTGTTTTTACAGTATAATACAGCTATATTTTACGGCAATATACTGTAAAATTTCTAACTTTACAGTAATAAACTGTAAAATTGTTAGTTTTACAGTTTATTACTGTGCATTTTACAGTTTTAAATGGGATATTCGGGTGGGCAGTATTATACTGAAAAAGAAGCAGTTCTTTTTTTGCCGTGTAGCTTCTGACGGATAATACAATGATACCTGTAAAATTTTCTTTCTAAATCATTTTCAAGCAATGTAACAAAAGCAACTTACGGCGCTCCGTTTATGCAAACTCCGATTATGCAAGGTAGAATTTTGTACGCTTTGGTTTCTTAATTTTAGTCGCAGAACCTTTGAACATTCCATCACCTGTAGCTGAAACGGTTTCGCGTACATCCAAAATTTCTTTCAGAGCGTCGAGAGTTTCATTCGTTTTATGTACAAATATGCTTTACAAAAACACTGCAGTGTAAAAAAAAGATTATGTTGTTTTTACAGTATCCAAGCTGCGCATGGTATCTGCGTCGTGTCGAAGGTCACTTTGGCAGCCACCCCAGCAAGCAAAAGTTCTCTCCTTAAGATTGACATGTCAAGAAGGCAATCTTGCATCAATCTTGGCTTAAGATTGTTATGTTACTGATTTTCGATTGTCAGAGTCTTGCCACAAGCTTGTCTGACGAGGAGCATGCAAACTAATATCAAGAACATAACAAGATAGGGTGTTTTTATAATCTTGCATAAAGATTGTCATGTCAAGAAAGTGTCAAGATGTATGTAATATTGCATACCTCTTATCATGACAATCTTGTTATAATAATCTTTATGTAATCTTTATGCAAAATTGGATACGCAATATTGACGCCGTCAAGACAATATTAAGATCCTTCAAAATTGCAGCAAGAAGTTTTGCTTGTAGGGATATAATACAGTTAATTTTACAGTAATTTTTGAGTAATAAACTAACTAGCTGTCGTGGCGGTCACGAAACTTTCTTCTATATCTATCTTATGAATTCCGGTTACAAAATAAAATACGTACTCGCCAGAATAATTGGAGACAGTAGCTCCAATTTCCCAATTATCGTAATAACCCTGAAAATGCAGAATCAATGAGCGAAATTGGAAATCATTGCAAAAGCCTTGTTTAGATTAATTGCAAACATTTTATTTGTTAGTAAAAAGAAATTGGCAACAGTTAAAAATTTCAAATCATTGAAAGTTTTCAGATGTTTTGATAATTAAATAGAGTGAAAGCGATTTTTTAATGAATTAATTTTTCGCATTGATGACTAAGCGCAAAAATCACCCCACCCTCCCCCTGGGGCGATTGGCGCCAAAATTTAATCGATGCTTGCTTCCATATTGGGTTAGTGTTATTCCAAATTTCATTCAAATCGCAGCAATATTTCTGGAGATACAGTAGGTGCAATGACAAAAAGAGCACTTTTGATTGCTCCACCCTCCTTTGAGATATTGACACACAAATTGAATCAGCACTTGTACTCAATAAGGTCTACCTATGGACCAATTTTCGTTTGATTCCGCCGGTTACTTCCTGAGATATAGCAATCACCCGAGCGCAGAACACGTGCGATTGCTCCACCCCCCTTGGAGGAATTCGCTAAAAAAAGTCAGGTGCACCAGTTCACATGGTGGTACATATGTGCAAAAATTTTTGTTCGATTTCATGCTGTAGTTTTTGCTCCAGCGCGGCCACAAAAACTGGTCACACACATACAGACTCACACACACACAGACAGACATTTTCCAAAAATGGTCGAAATGGACTCGGCGTACCTCAAAACGTGCAAATCCGTCAAAATTCGACACTCGAAAATTTTCACGAATCCAATACTTTCTTCTACATATTAGATATAGAAGAAAATAAAAATGCCTTTTTTACAGTAGTAGATTGCAAAATTGCTAGTTTACAGTAATAAACTGTGAAATTGCTAGTTTCACAGTTTATCACTTTTTTTTACAGTTTAAAACTGGAACCTCTGCTGCCAATATTATACTGTTGGTTCTACAGTATAATACAGCTAATTTTATGCTAATATTGCTAATTTTACAGTAATAAACTGGAAAATAGCTAGTTTTGCAGTGATAAACTGTATATAGCTAGTTTTACAGTTTATTACTGCGCTTTCAGAGTTTTAAACTGGAACCTTTGCAGCCAGGATTATACTGTAAAAAGCAACAGCTTATATTTTGCAGTGTGTCTAAAAAGATCATGAGCAACATAGAGAGCAATTTTCTAACAATTTTTGCAGTTTCATAGACAGAACAAGTTTTTTTTTGTTACCTTCAATTTTTAGGAACATGAAAATTATTTGAAGAAATATAAATATTATGATGGTAAATAAACCAATGACATTAAACAGATAGAAAGTATTTTATCAAAAGGAGGTATCGAAGATCAGCTCATATTTGTTTTGGTTCTTATTTCTCATTGAGTCCGTTGCTGTACTCGTGCAAGATTTGTACCAGTCAGCGTCATTTAAACTTTGTTTTTTTCTTTCTTCGTTCTCTTTTTAAATTTCTTTTTCATTTATTTATTTATTTTTTTTTATTTAAAAGTAGTTTCCAGAAATCGCTACAAACTACTATTTTTTTGTATCGTGCTACTCACTACTCTAGTTTTTTATTTTTTTTAAGCAGTGCACTACACTACAAACTACTAAAAAATGTAACTACTGCAGTAGTTTCGCTACTTGTAGCGCGCTACTTCCGACCACTGGAGATAAGGAACTACCATGAAAAGTCCACAGTAAGTCTGCATGCGACCAACAGAAGATTATATACTTATGATCTTAAAATTCTTTTGAATAATCAACCCCTCACAATGGAAAAACACCCAAAATATCTGGGATATGTCCTGGACCCTTAGATCCTAAGCAACAAGCACATCGACCATCTTGTGGTAAAGGCTAGAAAACGCCTCAATATTCTTAAATATATCTCCGGACGAGACTGGGGAGCAGATGCTCTCACACTTAGAAATACTTACATCACGCTTATTCGACCTATCTTGGAATATGGCTTCCCAATATACTGCTGTGCCTCTGACTCAAGTCTGAAGAAACTTGAGAGAATACAACTTAGTGGTGCTCGAATTATTACCGGCCTTCGAAATTCCTGTCCTTGTGAAATTGTGCTTTTTGAGGCAGACCTCCAACCCCTAGGACTTCGAAGAAGTACAATTATGGCAAAATACTACAACAAACTCCGCAATCTTGGGTCGCAAAACAGAACCTCTGAATTTCTTGAGACCTGGCAACATAATCAAAGACTCAAAAGGAATAGTCCATTTAGCCAAGCATACGCGTCAGATATCTTTGCAAGCAATGTGGAACATCATTTTTCTAAACAGAATATCGATCCCTCGGAAGGCCTGGATAATGTTTCTTTCCACACTGACCTACCAGTCTCCGTTAACAAGCAAACTGATATCCCTGCTTTTCTCAGGCAAGTTGTACTCGAGAGAATCTCTGATATTCCTACGGACGCCACCCAAATTTATACGGATGGAAGCAAGAATGAAGATGACAGTACAGGCAGTGGAATTTATATCACTTCCCAAGGGGGAACTTTAAAGATCCAAAAAAGAAATATTGACTGCTGCTCCGTCTTTCGTAGTGAACTTATTGCTATTGATGAAGCACTTGATGCAATTACGACTCTCCCTCTCACGGATGAAATTTGGATTCTTTCTGACAGTAGGAGTGCCCTAGAACACCTTGGTAATTGGCAAAAAGTGAGAGACCTTACTGGCACGAACATTCTCAAAAAACTCAAGACCCTTTCCCAATCTCATCGCATTTTTTTACAATGGATTCCCTCTCATGTAGACATCCCTGGTAACGAAATTGCTGATAGCCTTGCCGAAGTCACGGCACCCTCTGGGCCTCTTACTTCTCCAGAGATCGTCTCAATGACCAAGCTCAGGATCAAGAACAACTGGATAAATCCGCCGAGCCATAGTTGGTACAAGAGCGATCGCCCAGGAGGCTGTCTAGCAATCAATTTCAACAGGCAGTACCAAACAGCCATCACAAGACTCCGCAGTGGACACATCAAGTCCCTCAGGTATTCCACTGGAGTAAAAGACTATGCCCTGTGTAAAAATTGTTTCACTGAGCAGGCTTCTCCAGACCACATTTTATCCTGCCTGGGTCTGTCCACTGAAGACTTAAGGGATAGACCAGGTCTTGTCATTGACTTTTTGAAGGTGAAAGATTTGTTGGACTTGGACTTTAGATCTAGCTCTGCTAGATCCCGGGCATTCAAAAGAGAAGGAACTGTATATGTTAGTGCTGCCATCTATAATCATAAAAAAGAACTATAACAACTTTTCGTACATTTCAATGGATTTTCAATACACAAACTTTTATTTCAGAAAATTTTAACACCATTGACCTTTTTGTAAGGCGTAATTATCATAAAATACTGATACAATCAACCATATAAGTTTAAAATTGCTGAAAGGTTTTGCAGTATGACTTTTTGGTTTCTTTCCTCACCAAATTTCGTTCAAACTAAGCAAGAAGAAATCTAATATTAAAGAAAAAATAAAATAAAAGAATAGGAAATCAACTGTGGCCAAGAAAAATTTCCAAGCAATTTGTTATTGATTTTAATGTGATTTTTTGCGGAAAATTTAAAAGAGAAAAAATGAAAGAAAAAAAATCGATTTGTAGTGCTGCCACCTGTGCTTTTAAAGTAAAACTAGGAAATTATATCCTCCTTTAATTTTGTGGATTTTAAACATAAACGATTTTTTCGAAGAAAATTTTGAAAGAAGTTCGATCCCATACGCTTGCAAGGCAGGGGCGTGCTTAGAGTTTAGCGGCCCTGTGCGAAATTTATTTAAATATTCGATAAATAATCATTTATTTATTTATTTATTTCCTCTCTCTTAAAACATAATACATTTAAACTATTACACACCGCAGCACGCACCAATCCCAGGACATAAAAACCGGCTTTTTTTTTTTTTTTTTTGACATTTTGCAATAAAATTGCTATATTATGTAAATGAAAAATATAAGAAAGAAAGAAAAGACACAACAAAATTTACCAAAAAACAAACATTTATTTGGAACGAAGAAAAATCTAGAAATAAATAAATTAATGAAATAAAAAAAAAACACCAATGCAGTGAAGAATAATTTTTCTAACTTTTTGAGCAGGAAATTGATCAATTAAGTTTGAAAATCTGAAGAAATACAAAAATCATTTTCAATCGATATTACTGCTGGAGCATTAATATCAACAAGCATTAATATGGATAAGACGGGCATTAGTTAAAATAGATCTTTAATACGTTTTAATTAATTTAAGCTTTAGGAATGAATGTTCTGTCGACGCAACTGTAACTAGAATACTTAGAAAATTCGTAAAGCAATTACAAAATTTAGTAAAGCATTTTGAAAACTTTTCAAGCAAATATTTAAATGGTTGAAATTAAAGTTTCTCTGGAATGAAATTTATAAAAACTTTCAACTCTGTGTATAAATCGGTTCCATTTACATCGTCTTATTCTACGCCAGGTTATTGCAATAAGTTATTAAATCATACTCTTCCAAAGTTTTTAATGCTGGAATATTGCAAAGAAATCCAAATTTCTTGTTGAAGTCTTTTTTTTTTTTTTTTGAAAGCACTCCTCCTAGGTGGACATGATAGATTGACACGTAAGGTCGTAAGAAAGTTGTTTGTTAACACTCTTTCTACGAAGAGTGTAGACAGAGGGAGAAAAAAATTTCATTAGTAGGTATTCATTTCCAATGCGAGAGCTAAATCTTTCGCTGCAATTTTAGAATTTTAGGACAGATACAAAGGAATGGTGATCAATTCCTTGAGGGGCTCTGCACTGTTAAAACTACAGGTTGCACAAAGCACTTTAAGGGTGAAACGTTGTAGCAAAGCGGCACGCCTGAAGGGTACCACTTGACTTCCTATGTCACCAGGGGCGGCCCTAGCGCCGGACATTCCGGACCCCTGTCCGGGGCGGCATATTTTAGGGGCGGCATTTGGACTGGAATATGATTGGGATAAAATAAAGTTATATTTGGGGGGATAAAATAAAGTTTCCTTCAAGGAAAGAAAATTATGAACGAATTTTACAAACATAATTCTTTTTGTACTTCGGAATTGAGAAAGGTATCAATGTAGCGGTGTTTAAGCGTGTTATTTAAATGTATCCCCTTCAACGCAACACTTTTGGTTGTTTCAACATAGCCTATTAAAATAAACGAATCACCGATTTAAAAGAACTACAAGCACAAGCAATTTTTACTTTGATTGATTTTAATTTGCAAAAGAAGTTATAACTTTTAAAAGGTATTGTTTGCCTATTTTTCTCCTGTTATTTTTGTAGTCTTAGTTACCCCAAAATGCAGCATTTTATGTTCTATTTTTCAAAAATTTCCTCGGGGGAGAAACCCCGAACCCCCAGAAATTGCGGATATTCTCTACTTCATTAAAAATAGTCACTGCTTGACTTTAATCATACCCATTTTGTTTTATTCAAGGGTGAATAAAACAAAAAAAAAGAAAAAGAAAAGAATAAAGGCAGCACGAAGTTTAAAAAACGAGAGGTAAAAAAAAAAAGACACAAGATTCTGTATCAGCGAAAAAAAAAAAGGTGACAAAAATGGCGTGTTCTGCCTGCAACTAAGTTTTCCAACTACAAAAGGGCCCAATATCTAAAATAGCTTAGGGCGCCATTCGGTCCAAATCCGACCCAGAATACAAGATTTTGTTTTGTCACGCTGTTTTTAATTCCCAACATCTATTTATTGGGTTGGACATTTTTTAGCAATTTATTACGTTTCAAACTTTAATCGTGGAAAAGGGCGGCATTTTGTATTTTTGTCCGGGGCGGCAAAACTGCTAGGGCCGCCCCTGTATGTCACCCTTGACTGTAATATTAGGCTCCCTATGGCACCTTTAGGGTACCATAGGTCATCCATGAAGATTCAAGTTAATCGATCTCATATGATGTCAGGAGGACAGAAGTTGGGGGAGGATTCATGTTAAACTCCGGAAGTGTTTCGGAATTAAAGACTGATTTTCTTTTTTTTTATTCAACAGATGTAAACCACGGAATGTAGTAAAGGGCCAAGTATAAAAAAATACAAAAAAAAAAAATCACCCCCTTCCTTGAGAAATTTTTGGTACCGCCCTTGAGAATTTCAAAGTCAGTGTTTCTGAACTTTTCTAAAAAAAATAGTGTATTGTCTGAACAGCAGTATTTAAGTTCATTGCAGAATTTTACTTTGATTTCCTAACGAAATTAATTTGAACAAGCAAATTGTACCAAATACATAAAGAGGTAAGAAATTTGAAATTTTCAATATCGCAAGAGCAGTTGCTTCAGTTTTGCATTTTGAATCAGTTGCAGTTTCCGATCTTTCAACTAATTTATTATAAATATCCACCAATTTGAAATATAGTATCTTTGATACATTCTATTCGGCATTCCCATCTTGTGTCAGATAAAAGCATCGCTGAGTAAAAGCAGAAAATAAGACATATTTGCTAAATTATTCCAAAAAACAAAAGGGCCTCTTGCCGAGAAACGAATTGAAGAATTGGCCATACCTTCTAGAGCGGTTTGTATTTTATATATTTTGAAAGTTCAAAAAAATAGTTTGAAGAAAAAAGCTTTTTTTTTCTAAGTTTTTCCCCACGCACACACAAAAACATTTCGTTCTCTCGTAATATTTTAGCGGCCCCAAAATTTCAAAATATTTTAGCGGCCCTGTGCGGTGGCACAGTTTGCCACCCCCTAAGCACGGCCCTGTGCAAGGGTTGGTTCTAACTTTCCAAGAACATTTTTTTTTTTCTGAAAAAGTACTATCGAAAACATGAGGTAAATATCTTATTTTTATTTAAATTTTGACACATTTTCTTCAAAATTAAAAAAAAAAAAATCTCAAAAAACTCTCAGTCGCTGTTTTATTTTCGCTGCTGACTTTATATGATCGGGTTTTTCATTGTTGCAGAGCTACGGATCCAAAATGGCTGATGCGTCGCCTTGACTTTACGCCAAAGTTTCGAAAATTGGGCACAGAAAAAAAATAATTCTAATAGATTTCCTGTTGGGATAGTGCTGCGACATCGATGTCGATGTTTTGGAAACATCGATGTTTATATAAGAACATCGATGTTTTCCCCATCGATATTTGAGAGTCGATGTTTTCCCAACATCGATGTTTTGGGTTCGATGTTGTTTTCGAAGTCGATGTTTGGTATTAAAACAAAGAAGGGCAAAGAAAAATATACGATAAGCATACTTATTAAAAAGTTTTCATCACGAATCAGAAATTGCAATATTTAAGTCATTGGAAAAAAAATCTACGATTATTATCGATGTTTTGCTCTCGATGTTTCTGAAACATCTCTGGTTTGCTTTCGCCGTTTTTTTTTTTGATGTCTTTTAATGATCGTTGTTTCGCGTTGAATGTTTTTTTTTTCTTCTTTTTCGATGTACTTTGTACATTTCAGCAAAAAACAATAGAAATTTTGCGATGAAAAAGATTCATCTTTTTCAATCACCAGTTGCAATGTCTACGAAATTGAAAAAAAAAGTTTTTTTTTTTTTTTTTCAGAACTAACGATGATTTACTGACTGATTTTTAAAGATCGTTGTTTTGCACTTGATGTGTTTGACGTTGTGCGACAAAAAAAAAAAAAAAAAAAATAGTTATACAGTTTATCAATATTTGCATTATATATTTTCCTGAAGTTTTCTTCATTGACATCGATATCTTACGGTTGATGTTTTTCCAGTAGACAAAAGACATATCTAATGAGTGACATAAAGAGGCGCTTGTAATTCAAATGTGTAAGTCATAAAAAAAGACCAATGTTTGTAACCATCGATGTTTTGTGGTCTATGTATCAATAACATCGATGTCCTTATTTTCCAACATTGATGTCTTTAAACATCGATGTTTTGCCTTCGATGTCGCACGCGTATGTTGGGAAAAGGAAACAATGTATTTTATTTATTTATTTATTATTATTGTCAATAGAATTCTATCAAAATCGGTGTCTAAAAATAGTACTTCGGACTAAAGCGCATTGCAAAAATGAACTAATGTTTTTATAGTCAGCCTGGCAGCCGAGGTTCCAATTTAAAACTGTAAATTGCACAGTAATAAACTGTAAAACTAGCAATTTTACAGTTTCTTACTGTAAAGTTAAAATTTTTACAGTTTATTGCCGTAAAATTTAGCTGCGTTATACTGTAAAAACAACAGTATAATACTGGCAGCGGAGGTTCCAGTTTAAAACCGCAAAGTGCACGGTAATAAATTGTAAAATTAGCAATTTTACAGTTTAGTACTGTAAAATTAGCAGTTTTTACAGTTCATGACTTTAAAATTAACTGTATTATCCTGTAAAAACAACCTTAATTTTATAAAGTGTCTGAAAAACTAAGTCAAAGTAACTATTTTTTTAGAAAGTTGCCACAACTGCTCTTTTAAAACTCCTAGCTGATATTAAATACTTCTTGAGGCTTTCACGGCCGGCGTCAATATGAAGAGGTATTTCCGGGCTTATAGGCCGTGTTTGCCTATATATATAGGCCTAGTTGATATTGTTCATATCTTATAAGATTTTTTTTCCAAGCTCAGATATTCCCAGGAGTTTTAATATTAAGTGGAGCATCTATTAATGTTCTATCTATTGATGTTTTACTGTATAAAAAATCACTGAAACTGTAGTAATTGTTGTATATAGGTTTGCTCTCTCCTGATTAAATGAAAAATCTCCTTCTTATATAGGAACATAAATATTTTGAAGGCATATAAGAGATTAGTCATTCACCAAGCATTATGAATAGCACCTCTCATTCGCCGATGAATTTTCTCAGACAGGCTCCCAAAATGGCTAATAATAACTCAATTATCTCTTTATAATCAGCAAGAGTAATTATAGATTTATCTATAGATTTATAAAAATCTTACAGTTGAATTTTCAAACTTGTTAAAGTGTTCTCTCAGTTCTATGCGCAACATTTCTTTTATTTTTTTTTTTTAATTCTTTGTCGAACATTCTTCGCTTTAAAGTTATTAAAGAGTAAAACTCCTGAGGAACATGATGGCCAAAGCAAATATCAAATTAATATCTTTGCCTAAACTACAGATTAGTTCTATGCCATGATGACGGCAGGCTAGCTACAATAGTTTTTGTGCAATTAGTTTTTATATATTTTTTTTCTCTTTGTGCCCTTGTGTCATTGTTAGCACTATAAGTTTAAAACTTTAAATCCGGCAATTTTATTTTCTCTGCATCCCACTACTTTAAAAGCATAAAAACATATTTTGCACAGTCTCCAACTCATGCTTAAAGTCTTGAAACTGCTCACATACGCAATCTACATTGTATGCTGTGTTCTACCAAATTGATTGTAACAAAATTGTTGCTAGGTTCAAACGATTAAGAAACTTTCCAATTGTTTTAACTAATATTTATGTATTGGAAAATCAGAATAACTGAAAAAAATTCTTTTGTAAGAAAATGGTCTCTTTAGTCTGAAAATCTCGGAAATTGCAAAAAATTACGAAAAGCGTAAAAATGAAGGGTGTTTGAGCACCATCTTCCATTAAGAGTAGAATACTGAAATTTTAGGAGAATTGTTTTGTTCATAAATGTAAAAAAAAATAGGGTGAGCCTTGGTTTCTAGCAAAAAAATAATTTTTTTGAACCACCCTACAGATGCCATTGAACTACGTTAAACAAAAGATGCTAGAAATCGATGTTTTATTGCAAATGGCACAAACTATTGCGTTACAGTGAACTCTCTCGCTTATACGCCGCCTCATTTATGCGCCTTTTTCACTTATACGACGATTTTAAATGGCCCCAGCACATTCCATAGCAAAATAATGATTGTATCGTTCGTTTATGCGTCGCTCTAAAGATAATTATTTCACTTATGCGCCGAATTTTCCCTAAAATGTATGAAAATTAATTAATTTTCTTTAAAAAATAAGCGTTTTTCTTTACTTTCCTCTTTCATCTTTCGCCTTTATTGCTCACGGAAGTCATTTTTTCCGCATGAACTAAAGTTTGGAGAGGGACAATTATCTATTATGCATCGTTTTAAAGGGATCGGTTTGTAGTTAGGTATGCTGCAACTTTTGTTTTCTCATTATCATTGTAGTTACGTTACAGTAATTGCCAAACTGTAGTAAAATGTCCCTTTTCTATAGAAACATTCTTATTCACTCTTTCATATATACTTATGTTGAGTTTTAGTCCTTTAAATAGGCTTGTTCACTTAGACGTCTCTCTCACTTATGCGCCTTTTTCTGTTTGTCCCTAGGGTAGGCGCATAAGTGACAGTTCGCTGTATATGCAATCTAATTAAACACTTTTTCATAACTATTAACTGTTCTGTGATTGCTGATGTCGTCCAGTTTCTTCGCCACTTTTAATTACAACGCTGTCATAAAACGAGTGGATTAGGCACCATTGGAACGAAATGCTTGAAGCACCAGAGGTGCCCCACTGGAAGCCAAAGTGGTTCACTTAAGGATGCCTTTTGGCCATGAAATGCTATAGGGGTTTCGAAGAGCGCCAAGATGACAAACTCAAGGGGTGCCATTGGTGCTACAAGCGTTTCATCCTAAAATTTATCGTATGCAACTTGCTGTTTCAATAATGTAGGCTCGTCTGTGCATCGTGTCGTGTTAGACACAAGGGTCATTCCATCGTGACTAACGTAACATTCAGAGCTGATTTTGTAACTGTTTTTACTTGTAACTTAAAGGATAAAATATATTTTATAGTTATGCTGGTGGATTTACAATGTACCGTAAAATGGGGTGAATCGGAACACTTTTTCAGCTTTGATTGTAAAAAAAGCAGTTAAAAGATTTTTTTTTTAATTTGAAGTTTTTGGGTAAAAAACTTCGTCTTGCGTTACTTTTGATACTCCGAGCAAAGACAAAACATTTTGAATAATAATTATTAAAATATATAGAAATTAATGGGTGTTCCGAATCACCCCGCTGATAGGGTCAATCGGAACACTTGATAAAATGTTTATTTTTTTCAATTTAACCTGTAATAGGTATTACAAACATGAGTAATATTGATGGGGGAGAATAAGAACAGATAATTACTGTCAAATAAATGTATAATTTCAATACCAGAAACGTTTAAACATTGTCAAAATTCAAAATAATTTTAAACTTATGAAAAATGCAAAGTAATTTTAAGAAATGCTTTTGAATTGGAATACAAAGATTTAACATGAATAGAAGTCACTCATGTCGTCCACAAATATGTGACTTGTCCTTAAAACTAGCAAACGTGACTTGCCTTAAGTTTTTTCATAACATCTCCTGGGATGAACCTCGGCCTTTTCTTTAGTTTCTAGTGAAACTCCTTCCTAGGTTTCTGAGGGATTGTCCTGAAATATTTTTTCGCTTATTCATCACTGGTCTGTGTGCTGGACTTTTACTACATAAAGTCTATGTGACCTTTTCCCCCTCGTATTTTAATGTAAAAAAGAAGGTCTCCTGAGAAAACATCTTTTGAAATCTTCAATCTTTTTGTCATTCTAAGATCTAGTTGCTCACGAGAAGGGATAAACAGTAATAAAACCTTGTCCCTTCTCTTGATTAGAAAATTGGAGTTAGAATACTTTGATTTTTTAAACAGTTTTCTTCAAATAAGTTTGAATTGGAACAACAAAACTAAGTGCTCCGATTCACGCCCGCAAATTTTTTTTTTCCTATGGCATATTTTCAGAATTTCTTCATTTTTATGACACAATTTATAAAAAATGTAAATTCTAATGTGGTAATTCCTGTTGTTTCAGATACATGGTATAATTGAAACATACCACTCTATAGTTTTTAAATATAAGAAGATTTGCTCTTGCATATGAAGTTTTGCAGTCTATGAAAATGTGATGTTTTCTGACATTCCACGTGCAGCCCCTCTTAGAAGCCAGTAGCGTTGCCAGATTGACAAAAGTAATTTTTTTCCTACTTCCTATGATCTTACCTTTCTATAAAAAAAAATTAATGGCGAAAAATACCCAATAGTATATTTATGAAGAATTTCTTTGTACGGTCGGGAAGTTTTGTTCCGATTGACCCCGCTGTTCCTATACACCCCATTTTACGGTACATGGCATCTATGTATCATTTCTGCTGAGAATTCAAAACAAAATTACTGACAGTAGATATTTTTCAACCAAAGTAGCAGCGTGACTAACGTAACATTTTTTTCAACTCTGAAAATGAATGCTCATGTTGTGAGGCAAACATTTCTTAAATTTAATCAAGTGTCTAAAACTGAATGATATATTTGAAAAATGTGCAAAGTTGGCTTTTAAAAACATAAAACACATTTATTAAATCTTATTTTTTTTTAGTCTTAAGTGTCACTTTTACTCAAGATGGAGTGTAACTAACGTAACGTGACTAACGTAACCATCGAATAATAAGTAGAAAAAGCCCTACAAACTGTTTGTTATATCTAATCTCTGTGATAATTACAATACTTTTTCCTTTTTTACTTTCTTCTATATCTATTATATAGAAGAAAGTATTGGTTTCGTAAAAAATTTCGAATGTCGAATTTTGACGGATTTGCACGTTTTGAGGTGCGCTGAGTCCATTTCGACCATTTTTGGAAAATGTCTGTCTGTGTGTGTGTGTGTGTGTGTGTGTGTGTGTGTCTGTGTGTGAGTCTGTATGTGTGTGACCAGTTTTTGTGGCCGCGCTAGAGCAAAAACTACTGCATGAAATCGAACAAAAATTTTTTCACATATGCACCACCATGTGAACTGGTGCACCTGACTTTGTTTAGCGAATTCCTCCAAGGGGGTGGAGCAATCGCACGTGTTCTGCGCGTGGGTGATTGCTATATCTCAGGAAGTAACCGGCGGAATAAAACGAAAATTAGTCCATAGATAGACCCTACCGAGTACAGGTGCTGATTCAATTTGCGTGTCAATATCTCGAAGGGGGGTGGAGCAATCGCACGTGTTCTGCGCGTGGGTGATTGCTATATCTCAGGAAGTAACCGGCGGAATCAAACGAAAATTGGTCCATAGGTAGACCCTACCAAGTACAGGTGCTGATTTAATTTGCGTGTCAATATCTCGAAGGGGGTGGAGCAATCGCACGTGTTCTGCGCGGGGGTGATTGCTATATCTCAGGAAGTAACAAGCGGAATCAAACGAAAATTGGTCCATAGATAGACCCTATAGAGTACAGGTGCTGATTCAATTTGTGTGTCAGTATCTTGAAGGGGGGTGGAGAAATCGCACGTGTTCTGCGCGGAGGTGATTGCTATATCTCAGGAAGTAACTGGCGGAATCAAACGAAAATTGGTCCATAGGTAGACCCTATTGAGTACAATCGCTGATTCAATTTGTTTGTCAATATCTCGAGGGGGGGTGGAGCAATCGCACGTGTTCTGCACGAGGGTGACTGCTATATCTCAGAAAGTAACCGGCGAAATCAAACGAAAATTGGTCCATAGGTAGACCCTATTGAGTACAGGTGCTGATTCAATTTGTGTGTCAATATCTCAAATGGGGTGGAGCAATCAAAAGTGCTTATTTTGTCATTGCACCTACTGTATCTCGGGAAATATTGCTGCGATTTGAATGAAATTTGGAATAACACTAACCCAATATGGAAGCAAGCATCGATTAAATTTTGGCGCCAATCGCCCCAGGGGAGGGTGGGGTGATTTTTGCGCTTAGTCAACAATGCGAAAAATTAATTCATTAAAAAATCGCTTTCACGCTATTTAATTATCAAAACAGCTGAAAACTTTCAATGATTTGAAATTTTTAACTGTTGCCAATTTCTTTTTACTAACAAATAAAATGTTTTCAATTAATCTAAACAAGGCTTTTGCAATGATTTCCAATTTCGCTCATTGATTCTGCATTTGCAGGGCTATTACGATAATTGGGAAATTGTAGCTGTCTCCAATTACTTGGGCGAGTACGTATTTTATTTTTTAACCGGAATTCATAAGATAGATATAGAAGAAAGTTTCGTGACGGCCACGACAGCTAGTTTTAAAACTTCTTATGTTGTATGATTTTTATTTATTTATTTATTTTTTGATACTTTTTTTCACTTCGGTATTTTTTTTTTCTTCGACTGAGGTTGACATTTCTATGAAATGACCCACAAAGATAACAATCGCTCAATCGAGGGCAATAATAAAAGCTCAATCGAGGCTAATAAAACAACAATTTTTAATCCAAAGTTCAACTTTATTTGTCCAAATATTCTCCTTCAAGAGTGATGCATTGAGAACCTAGCTCCATTTTGGCGCCCTTCCTCTACGATATTTATCAGAATCATGAATAGTATCTTACTTACCTAACTGCTCCAAGATGAAGAACACATTGGAAGTCTAAAATATATTCAAACGGATTTGAAATAATGAAAGAGAATAGCAGTCATGAAAAGCAAATACCGAAAGAAACAGAGGTTCGAAGTCCGCATCTCCAGAAACAAGCTGCAATCCCTTCTATAAAAAGTCAAAAAATAAAAGGAAACTTATACCTGGAAATTTATTTGTAAGAACATATATTTTTTTGTTTTGAAAAGTATCGTTGAATTATACCATTTGTTCGACTAGTGGTATATAAACAATGATTGCTTCGTGTTAAAATGGAAAAAAAAATCAAACATTAAAGTAAAACACTTTATTGTGCGAGAGGGAAGAAAATATTCTTACTGAGAAATGGGTTTTCGGCCCCGGTATTACAAAGACAAGCGACAGTTACACCGCAAAAACCAAACTGATGTTTTTACGGTATAATACTGGCAGCAGACGTTCCAGTTTAAAACTAAAATGCACACTAATAAACTGTAAAATTAGCAATTTTACAGTTTACTACTGTAAAACAGCAATTTTATACTTTATTACCACAATTTCACAGTTTATTACATCAAAATGAGCTGTATTATACTATAAAAACAGCAGTATAATACTGGCAGCTAAAGTTCCAGTTTAAAACTAAAATATACAGTAATAAAAGCGTAAAATTAGTCGTTTTAGTTTATTACTATAAAGCAGCAATTTTGCAGTTTATTAGAGTAAAATTTAAAAAATTGCAGTTTATGACTGTAAAATTAGTAATTTTTACAATTTTTTACTATAAAATTAGCTGTATTATACTGTAAAAACAACAACCATTTTCTACTGTGGATTTTGTGTGTGTTTTTAAATTTCTTGCCAGGGAATATTTACGAACATGAAAATTATTTGAAGGAATATAAAAATTATGATGCCAAATAAACCATTGACATCAAACAGATAAAATGTATTTCGTCAAACTGATGTATCTATGTAAGGGATCAACATATATTTTTTATGGTTTCTACTTCACATTACGTCCGCTGCTATACTCGTTTAAGATTTGCACCAGTCAGAGTCCTTCGTTCTGTTTTTTTTATTTTTATTTTTTCATTTCTTCATTTGTTTTTTTGATTTAAAAGTAGTTTTCAGAAATCGCTACAAACTACTATTTTTTGTATCGCGCTACTCACTACTCTACTTTTTTATAAAAGTAATGCGCTACACTACAAACTACTAAAAAATGTAGCTACTACAGTAGTTTCGCTACATGTAGCGCGCTACTTCCGACCACTGCTTAAAACTCGATTTATTGCCTTTGTTGCAACACAACTATCATCCCATTTTGAGCATAAACTGCTATTTACGAGCACGACTCCATGAAACTCCCGAGCCACAGTGTGAAATTTATAGTTTCTGAAGCAGCTATGTCAACAAACTGTGTTACATGCTGCATTCACTTTTTGTTGTCGATGAAATGAATAAAACTACCATAACTAAGACACACTGTAAAAAAAATGAATGTTGTTTTAACAATGTAATAAAGCTAATTTTACAGTAATAAACTGTGAAATTGCTAACTTTACAGTACTAAATCGTAAAATTGCTAATTTTGCAGTAATAAATTTACAAAACTGCTAATTTTACAGTTTATGACAGTACATTTTAGAGTTTTAAACGGAAACCTCTGCTGCCAGTATTATACTGTTGTTTTTACAGTATAATACTGCTAAATTTCATAGCAATAAACTAACATTAAACTTTACAGTAAATATTTTAATAACTTTACAGTAAATATTTTACTAACTTTACAGTAAATATTTTGCTAACTTTACAGTAAATAAATTACTAACTTTACAGTAAATATTTTGTTAACTTTACAGTAAATATTTTACTAACTTTACAGTAAATATTTTGCTAACTTTACAGTAAATATTTTGCTAACTTTACAGTAAATATTTTACTAACTTTACAGTAAATATTTTGCTAACTTTACAGTAAATATTTTGCTAACTTTACAGTAAATATTTTACTAACTTTACAGTAAATATTTTACTAACTTTACAGTAAATATTTTGCTAACTTTACAGTAAATATTTAACTAACTTTACAGTAAATATTTTACTAAATTGCAGTAAGAAATTGTAAAATTGCTGGTTTTACAGTTTATTACTGTTCATTTTACAGTTCTAAATTGGAAAATCGGCTGCTAGTATTATACTGTAAAAATAACAATTCATTCTTTGCAGTGCATAACTAAGACAAGCAAAAACTAAAATGGATATTTTCGGCAAATTTGAGTTGTGTAGCTCAAAAAATGCTTCTCTTTTCTGATCATGTGACCTCTGGCGCTTCTTCTGTCGCCTCTTTGAAATGATTAGACTATGACATAAAAAGAGCTGATGCATAGGGAAGATTTTAAATTACACTTAAGACATGAAATAATTTAACCAATTCAAATTGAATTTGTTTTTGATGGAGTAGTTGTTTCGTCCTCAGAAGTTACTTGCTGTTGACAGAGGAGGATCCAGTTTTTGTCTTTTAAAAATTCATTCAGAATTTTTGCAAAAAATGAAGTGATTTTGACCTCTCATGTACTGTTATAACCAATGTTATTTTTACTGCTTAATACAACTAACTTTATGGTAATAAACTGTAAAAGTCACTAATTTTATAGTAATAAACTGTAAAGTGACTCATTTTGCAGTACTGAACTGTAAAATTGCTCATTTTACAGTAATAAGCTATAAGTTGTAAAATATCTAATTTAACAGTTTAATACCGTGCATTTTACAGTTTTACACTGGGACCTCTGCTGCCAGTATTATACTGTTGTTTCTGCAGCATAATACAACTGAATTTTACGGCAATAAACTGTAAAATCGCTAACTTTATAGTAAGAAACTGTACAGTCGCTAGTTTTACTGTTTATTATTGTGCATTTTACAGTTCTAAATTAAAACCTCGGCTACCAGTATTATAGAGGAATGTGGGGCAAAGTGAAATAGCATGGCAAAGAGAAATGGTGAAATATTTCCCCGGTTTGCAGCGCCACCTATCTAGCAGGATTTTAACTAAATTCTTAGACATAGAGTTAATTCCTGTCTAAAAATTAGTTGCTCCAAAGATCAACGAAGAAAATTTTCAAAAGTTGATATCTTTATTGTAATATTCGTGGTTTTTCAAAAAAATTTCTTTCTATTATAAAAGGATAAAAGTTTTGTAAATATCATTTAAACCATTGGTTCTCAACCTATTTCCAAGTACCGCCCCCTTTAGGACTGAAAATATTTTCAACGTCCCCTTTGCAGACGGTTGTGAAACGGAAGAGGGGGAAGAGGAAAGGCAGTTTTCTTGACCGTTTTAACTTTATAATTTTGCCCAAACAGATAGTTGAAAAATTACTATAGAGTAAAAAAACTTTAAAGAAGCATAAGATAGATTTTATTTTATCGGGCAAATTTTTCCTCCAAAAAGACCTCTTCCGTGTCAAAGAATCAACCAAAAGCCTACAACTGTTCCATTGAATGAGTGACCCATTTTGGAACGTAATTAGAACACAAGGGTTTTGAATTGAAAATGCGCTGTTTTTAAACATTTTTTAATTTTGAAAACCAATATATATATTTGAAAAATACACTGCGTTTTAAATAGTTTCCCCAAACAGTCCAGTCCCCAACCGTGTTGCTCTTTATTTAGGTTGCAACTACGCAATATGCATCCCTGCATTTTTATTCCATACCTCATTTTATTATATACACTCATATTTTACCTGCGGATGGTCAACAACAAAGCCGGTCTGTTCGATTTTTTCCCAGGCGGGA
The DNA here is from genome assembly GCA_038373865.1 of Uloborus plumipes. Classification (NCBI taxonomy): domain Eukaryota; kingdom Metazoa; phylum Arthropoda; class Arachnida; order Araneae; family Uloboridae; genus Uloborus; species Uloborus plumipes. The sequence goes on from JAXGGA010013505.1 coordinate 30,089, forward strand.
CAAAGATTTGAAAGCTCCCCCCGTACATGTCATCCTTAAGATAATAAATCAAATTTTAACTAGAAGGGTGAAAATAAAATGTCAAATTTACTAACTGCAAGTAAAAGTTCAATTCCAGAGAAATTCTTGTTGAGTATTTTATGACTTTGAAGGTGTAATAGGATATCCAGAGTAAAGACGGCGCTTGTTTTGAAAATGGAGTCTTAAAAATGCAGTTCCTTTAAATCTTAGCTTTTATATGGTGTTAAGAGTTAGATTCAGGTAACGCCGGTAAAAACATTTAAAATTGAACGTAATTTTAGGCAAGTTTTTAGGTAAAGATCCCAAAAGAATTTGGAAAAAGATCCCTCCATGAATTTTTTTTTTTCAAAATGGGGGAGTTTCCTTCAGTCAAAAGTACTACTTTTTGTTACTGAAATTGATAGAATGATATAAAAAAATAACATGGGCCCGGAAAATACTTTAATTTTCCCAACAGTTTATTTTTTATTAATTTTTTTAAATACCCTACCTTGAAAACGGGGCGTGGTTTTTGTGACGTCAGTGGTGCACCTAACAGCTCTCTTTCCAATAATAACACCATTTTGCTTGACTTGAGTTGTCCAATCGCAGGAATAGGTGACGTCACGACCTTTGTCATCTCACTTCAACCAATTACATTTCGCGCTTACGTGCACCACTGACGTCAAGCGCAGATTTTTTTTTCGGAATAGCTTCTGCGCACCGGTTAAAATAATTCATAAAAAATATATAACTGTGTCAAAAAATAAAAAAATGGTCAATTCCTATGTTTTGAAGCATGCTCTTTCAGAAAAAAATACTTTTGAAATTTCAGAAATTCCCCCATTGAAGGTTTTTTTAAGGGTAATTTTATTCATGTTAGAGGGTCAAAGCTCCTTTCGGTGTTCTCTGAAATTGAAGTCCTGAATTTAAACTATTTTTGTTGATTGCAAATGTTCGGGAATTTTCAACGGAAATTTTTACGCATTGTACTCTGTAAAAAACGCATTTGTTAACTACCTTTGGTGTTCTTAGGGAGATGCTTTAATAACACGGTCATGTCTGGTGTCGAGTCGGTCATGTCTGGTAGCTCTTCTAAAAATTTTTCGATACCTAAAAACGTAATACTAGGCTCATGATTGGGAAAGAGTAAGCGTCTAGTTCGATTCTCCTCCGTAATTATTTTAAAAAAAATCCATTAGACTGTCTTTCAGAATGAAGGTTTCCATAGCTCTTCGACAAAAATGTCTAAAAAAAATTTTTAAGCTATATATGGTTTTGTTAGAGAAAGAGGTGGGTGGTTTTGGATCTTTACCCCTGAAGTTTTTAAAAGTGACGTTTTCAAAACATGATTGTAAGCTTTTTCTTTTTTCTGCCTATTAAGTTAGTTCAGCAGGAGGGTGAAAAATTAAGAGCTCTCTCGAAAAATTTTTGAATGAACATCAATGAAACGAAATTTTAGGCTATTTTAGATAGTTACGCTATGAAAGTGGGGACCCACCTCCAAAAATTTTTTTTAAATTTAAGTGCTATTTGCGAATTTTGGCTATCTTTGCTGACGTTAGGAAAAGGATAAGGATCTCAGAAGATAACCCCAGATAATAAGTTTAAAGCTATATCCTTACCGATCTATGAGAAAAAGGTTTCCTACTCGCTCCTCGCCGAAAATATGTTCTTTCAAGCAAATTTCAAAACATACCCACCTCCTCCTACTCCCCGAAATTAGTCCAACGCCCCCCTGCCGCCCAAAACATGTTCACCGCCCCTCAACATCGTCCCACCGCCCACCGGGGGGGGGGGGTGGTATCGCCCCCATTGAGAACCACTGATTTAAACTATTAATTGAGGACTACTGATATCCACTTGCAGTCCTCATTTAGTTTATATTAGGTATTATTTTATTCTTATGTATATTTTATCAAGTGATGCACGTGGGGCAAAGTGGATGGGGCAAAGTGAAATAGTTCATTTCGTATACTAATTCATTCCTTTTTTCTATTACGCACTCATTCCATTCCTACTCCTCCTGTCAGTACTCCAGCTGTTTCTGCTTCCCCAAGCGAAGGATTCCACAGCACGAGCTGATTGGCGCGCTCTTTTATGGCGCCCGTCCTGGAGGCGGAGGCAAATCACGCTCACTGGCTTCCTGCGAAAAAATAACTGTTGTTTTTACTGTTAAATACTGGCAGACGAGGTTCCAATTTAAAACTGTAGAAAGCACAGTAAAAATTATAAAATAATCTTTAAATTAGTTCAAAAACTAAAAATACGCTTTTAGATGCATTTAGGATACATTAACATGTAATATAGTTGAGCCTTTAGTATTAATAATAGTAATAAATACATTACTTTTATAATTGCAAAGAACGTGAGTTTTATCTTCTATTCAGAGTCACATACAAACAACTGAAACACTCATCACCCATCAACATACAATATAGTTTAGCCTTTAGTATTAATAATAGCATTAAGTTTATTACTTTCATACTTGTGAAGAACGTAAATTTTAACTTTTATTCAGAGTTACATACATACAAACCCACATGTGAAACTAATAAAAGCGTATTAATTAGCAATTTTACAGTTTATTAGAGTAAAATTAGCAGTTTTACAGTTCAGTAGTATAAAAGTAGAAATTTTGCATTTTATTACTGTAAAACTGGCAATTTTTACAGTTTATTATTAAAAAATTAGCTGTATTATACTGTAAAAACAACATTCATTTTTTACAGTGTGACTACAGTGCGAAAAAGGCGATGATCGACTGTATTTCAAAATACGGTAGAGCAGTGGGGTTACCAAAGTGGTCCGCAGGGACCCCCCAGGGGTCCGCCGCCCAATCTGCAAGTGTGTCCCATGAAAACGAAAGATAAAGTTAGAGGCTCCCATGGGATGCAAAGAGGGAAAATAGTAAACATGGTTTATATTAGGGTGGAGCGAAAAAAACAAAGTTTTTATTTTCGAATCGTAATAGTGCGGAAAAGTTACGATTGGTGAAGACTTACAAAACAAAACAAAATTTTTTGAAATCGGATAATATCTTCCGATCCCGCAACGAGCCTAAAATTTTGAAAAAAAAGGAAAATGTTCATGTGTTTTTAGCGATTTTTTAAAATTTGTGTTTCAATGTTTTATTTTCATACTCTTGGACAAAAAATTTACGATTGGTGAAGCCTTCTGAAATTTTAAAAAATATATTCAGATCGAATAATACCTTCTGATCCAGGAACAAGCCAGAAAAACCAAAAAATGGATATTTTCAGCTTTTTTTTTTGGGGGGGGGGGGGGATTAAAAAATGTTTTAAAAACTGTTCCTTTTTTTCTTTTCTTCTTTTTTACCCGGTATCATAGCGTAAAGAATTTTAAAAAGCACAAAATTACTCTTAAACATTAATTTTTTTCTTGATTTTTTAGGTATCTTCTAAACATGCAAAACTACCATTCTTTACAATGATGAAATATTTTCAAATAATAGAAACTGTTACCTAACCTGACTGACTAGTGACTACTCACAGAATCCTTTAACACTAATTTAATTAAAAACTAATTTTTGTCCGATCTTCAACTTTAAACCTAGTTAGGTTAGGTAGTGAAAAGAATGAGACAGCAAAAGGCAATGAAAAATTAAGAAACTAACATATAATGAGGTACGCATTAAAATAGTTTATCGTTCAGAGATAAAAAATATTGTTCATCTTATAAGTGAGTGTTCTGTTCAGTGGATTTTTGTACAGAAAAAGTTCAACAAATTTAATTAATAGGCATGGGTAAAAAATTTTATGTAAATGTTATCTATTATTTTTTGCTTTTTAGTTGCTTTAAGTTTGCTTTAATGTTATGTTGGTTCCTACAGTAACACAGTCCCAAGCAAAGTGGGGCAAGGTGTAATAAAAATTAAGGATTGGAAAGAATTTGACAAGGAGAGGGCACACACACCCCCATTAGCTTTATGCAAAAAATATTAAAACATGTTATCATGAAAACTGAACATTTGAAACACGATTGAAGAGAAACTTGTGCTTAAAAGGTTACCGTAGAGCATCTAGGTGATGATTTTGGAACACATTTGATGTAAAAGCCATAAATATAATGAACTAGCCGGGTACCCGGCCCTGCCCGGGTTTCGGCCGGGTATGGTGTTTTAGTGACACTCGTTCATGAATTTTTCAACATTAAAGTGCATATCTATACACACAATGGCTACTTCTGTAAACAATGGCATTTTTTTCTGACTGGACAAACTAAAAAACTGTATTGCACGCCTTAAATACAAATGCAAGCTACAAATAATGTTTAGGTAAATCAGAAATGTTATAAGCTTGGTACAGGGTGCGGCGGAGAAACTTGCAGACTTGAAAAGTCAACTAAGGGAAAAGTACATCATGTATCAGTTTACTACTTTTTATAAGATATGGTACCCATTCTGAATTTTTATATTAGTTAGATTTAAAAACTACATCGGGAAGAATGACGGCCCCTGTTAATGATGCACTCATGTACCCTAGATTTGTTGCACTCTTTCGAGCATATCGACTGATGGGATGTTGGTGATAGCAAGCCGGATGTTGTTCTCCAGGCGTTGCAGGGTCCGGGGCTTGTCGTTGTAAACGATCGATTTGAGATACCCCCATAAAAAATAGTCACAGAGTGTCAAATCGGAAGAGCGGGCCGGCCACGGTACGTCACCTTTCAAGGAGACGTTATCACTCAACTGGTGAACCACAGCAAGTTTGTAGGGATGAAACTGGAGTTCGTTGTGAAGAATTCGTCTCAGTGTCCAATCAAAAATCCCCAAAGCAGCAGCGTGTTTACGCGCCGAACGCCTGGGAGAGCGCAAAAACGACTCCCTCACTTTTTCGACGTTTTCTAGGGTTCTAGAAATCCGTTGACCTCCTGGGCCTCTGTTTGCCACACTCTCA
>JAXGGA010013506.1:0-35005 GCA_038373865.1 Uloborus plumipes
AAAAATACCAAAGGTTTGCTTAGAGTGAAAATCCTTAATTTTAAGTTACATCTTTATTCAAATTCTTCCATCAATGCAAACGGAAAAAACATTAAAGAACTTATTTAACTTTCAGATAAAAGAAGTTAATTTAAGACGGTAAATTTCTTTTAAATTTGTAGTGTAAAATCCTGTTTAGAGATTAAAATCAAATGTGTAATTTTACTTTTATTTTCCACCTTTTAAGTTTCGTTAAGGGATTAGGTTCCAACTTATAGAACACTTTTAACAACTTCTGCTTGAATTCTTAAAATTAGACGAAGTGTTTTATTCTTATCCAGAAAAAAGTACATTATTAAATGTATCAAAATTCATTATACTGATATTAGGTGACTATTACATTAAACGATTTTTAAGAGAATATTAAATAATTACTATATTTTTAAAGATGTAGTATTATGCGTTTCTATGAAAAATGAAGACTTAGCTTTTCTAAAAAAAAAAGAAGAAAGAAAAAATCCTCAATGTTTTATAAAAGCATAATTAACAATATTTTTAAAAAAATTTAGCTTCTTTTTTTTACTATTTATTATGCATGACATTATTAGTTGCTTTCAAACATATTTCCCCTCCCCAGAAAAATTAGACTTACAGAAAAGTATTTAAACATAAAAATTCTTGCTCACTTGTTTAAAAAATCTAGTAATTCAATATTTTGGGGTAAAAAAAAAAAGAAAATATTTACTTAAAACGTTGCATTTATTTCAGTCGATAATGGATTGTTTGGAGAAACATCAAAGAACAATATGTGGTGGCATTGGAACTTTTGCACTTTCAACTCTCGTCACAAAGTAAAATAAATATTTCACTAATGATTAAATATTCGACTGCTTGGCATAGTGGTTAGGCGCTGGTTTATTAGCCATTTGGGCGCAGGTTTCAAACCACTGTCAAGTGTTTAGTCGGTGGACTAAAAAAACTTCAAACTGCAGAAGATTGTCTACGTTGTTAAATAACACTTTTAATAAGCGAGTTGTGAAAGGAAATAATTCATATTCATAAATAAAAATATTATTTTTTTGCAATTGTAAAACTTTTGAAAAATATATATTGAGTGTAATGATGGGAAAAGTACAGAAATAATCATGCCTGTTTTCTCGAACAGTATTATGAAGTTTTCATTCTCATTACTTAAAATGTTTCTGTTTCATTTTTAAAATGCTTTATTTTTAGAAATAGTTATGAATTAAAACGGAATTTTTCCAGTTAAGTTATTTCTTAATGAAATTAAAAATAATAATAATGACGATAATACGAAGGAATTAAAAAATGGCAACCTGATTATGAGTCATGTTAAATACGTCGTTATCGTTCATTTGGTTCAGAGACTTTTGACTTAATGGAAGTTTCTTTGCATTTCCACACCAAGAGATTCCAGCTGCTTCCATCTGGTGGAAAATGTCCGTCAAAGTTCTCAAAATTCAAACCTTTGTTTCATTATGTGCAAGAAAGAGTCGACGCCCGCAAATAGTCAATGAGATATTGTCGAGCCTGCTAAATGGAGTAACCAATTTGACATTAAAATTATTTCAACAAGCGGGATATGGCATTATTAGGGCTTAAAATGACAAAGAACAACGGTTTATTGGTTCATTGAAAATTTATTATTTAAAATAAGTATGTTGTTTCAGATGGTACAGACCCTCCTCTGTTTCCTAAGGCCTCCTATCCAAGTGGTGGTGTTCATGTCCTACACACACGCACACACCTATACCTACACATACACACAGCCGACCTACACATATACACGTTGGACGCCTATTCATACACACTAGGGTGGGTCGAAAAAAGCTTTTTTTTTCTGATCAATTTCTAATAGCACGGAAAACTTGCCCATGGGCATCCTAATAACGGGAAAAATAATAAAAAAAATAATTAATTACTTTTGTAATCGCGCAAGAGCTCTAAAGTTTAGAAAAAAAGAGAAAAAAATGTCATTTTTAAAGATGAATATTTTTTTCAAAAAATACATTTTTAAATTTCTAATAGCACGGAAAACTTGCTCATGGGCATCCTAATAACGGGAAAAATAATAAAAAAAATAATTAATTACTTTTGTAATCACGCAAGAGCTCTAAAGTTTAGAAAAAAAGAGGAAAATCTGTCATTTTTAATGATGAATATTTTTTTAAATACTTTTTAAAATTTTTAATAGTTGTGAAAACTTGCGCATGGGCATCCTAATAACGGGAAAAACGTTGGATAGAAAAGAGACAGTTAAACTGGCTAAAAGAGAAGAAAAAAGAGAAAAACTTTCTATGCATGAATGTATTACCATCACAATAAATAAAACTGACCTCAGTAAAAATTAGAAATATATTTTAGACATTGTTCAAGCAGTCAGCACAGGAAGCTGTGATTCAGAATTAGCAGCTAAAAATCCTGGACCCCTCAGCCATTCCCGATGGTTAACTTGTGCAAACCGGGTGTTAAGACTTTATGTTTCCCAAATAAGTCCGACAAGCGAAATGAAGACCCTTGCAAATTACATTGTAAAGACCTACGCTCCTGTTTGGTTCAATATTAAAGTGCACAACACTTTGAACGATGGTCCGAAGCACGTATTAAAGATGATTCAAATAACCAGACATTTTCCGGACAACATTAAAAAAAAATCGATCCAGTCATTCAGAGAGAAACTCTTTCTTCCGGCATCTAGAGATTCTCATGCTGGCGATGGTAATGGATAACAGATATCACATTAGAGAGTTAGGCTACAGGAAGATACTGAAAGCCAGAAATGAGCCGCCAGTAGTGGGCCACATTAGAGCTTTCAATCTTTTTTCAATAACTTTGAAGCCACTGACTATCCTGAACTAATTGATTGGACAAATTGTAAGCTGACACCTCCACCCCTTCTGTCAAATATGTCTACAAAAAATATTTCAGCCCTATTGAAAGAAAAAAACCCTTCCAGAATTTGATTACTTGAAATTTCCCTGACACACTCAGTCAGTGGAGAGGTGTGTAAAACTAGTTACAAAGGCTGTTGCTAAAGTTTGCGGGAATGAAAACCGAGAGAGTTTTATTAAGACAACCTTAAAATAAAGATCTTTAATGCAAAAATTTGATTCGAAGTCAGAATTCAAAGGGTGTAAGTAAGCACACCCAAAATGGTTGGTTGATTGGGTAGGATGTGGGTGGGACATGCTAAAATGTGCAATAAGTTGCGATATGTGATTTTTTCCAAAAAAAAAAAGGATTTTTAGGGTTTTTGTGCAAATTCAAACGAACGGCAATGTACCCCAAGTTTTTTAAACCAATTTCTAACTACAAAAGTAGTTTTTATACTATTAAATATAAAAAACTATTTTTTAAATAATTATATATTTTTTAAAATTACAGATTTCTCTTTTTTTTTTCGAAATTTTAGACCTTCTGCGTGGTTTCAAAAATAATTAATTATTTTTTAAATTATTTTTGCTGTTATTAGGAAGCCCTGGCACAAGTTTTCCGCACTATTAGAAATAAAAAAAAATATTTTTTGAAAAAAAAATTCATCTCTAAAAATTATAGATTTTTCTCTTTTTTTCTAAACTTTAGAGCTCTTGCACTTTTACAAAAGTAACTAAATATTATTTTCGTTATTTTTCCCGTTATTATAATACCATTCGCAAGTTTTCCGCACTATTAAAAATTTAAAAAAATATTTTTTGAAAAAAATATTCATTTTTAAAAATGACAGAAATTTCTTTTTTTTTCTAAACTTTAGAGCTCTTGCGCGATTACAAAAGTAATTAATTATTTTTTTTATTATTTTTTCCGTTATTAGGATGCCCATGGGCAAGTTTTCCGTGCTATTAGAAATTGATCAGAAAAAAAAAGCTTTTTTCGACCCACCCTAATACACACACCTACACAGACACACACACATATGCCAGCATACGCACAGACATACCCGTCTACGCAAACACACGCATACACAAGCACAAATACGCGTTAGCGCGAGAGCTCTCTTGTCGCAATTCTAACTGCACAGCACGTAATTTAAATTCAAAATATCTTTTTTTTTTTTTTTTTTCTGTCACCTTCTTGCCCAAGGGCTTTTATTGATAAAAACTGGAGTTAAATTCAAAAAAAGTAATAATAATTAACGTATGTCTAAAACAGCTTTAAAATGAAATCCATGTTTTGTGTTGCCATAAAATAAAAGCTGAATGAGAATAATTTTTGCTTCTTGAAACATATTTTCCTAACAACAAACTTATAACATAACAAACATGATGAAATAAAATACAGAGCAACAAATATAGCTTTAAAAAAAAGCTATAAACATAACCCAAATATTGAACTATCATTAGCGAATCATGTTCATTACCATAATACACGGCCTTCATTGCAGCGAAAATAATTTAAGCAAATCCAAATTATCCAAACAATATCCAAGGCGCCAGAGGAATTCTTTTGATTGTCTATAACGATGTGCATCATTTATTAAAGTATCGTAACTAAAGAATGATTTTTGCTAAGAGAAATGATAGGATTTTTTCTAACGCGATTTTTTCGAAATTTTCAGTTTTCGCATAGTCTAATGAAATAACAACAGTAGCTCATTACGTTAATGTGTGTTTGGTAAATCTGAATTGATACAAAGAACTGAGTCTAATTTTTAAAGTCGGCAAAAATGATACTTTTGATAAGCGAATTGTGAAAGGAAATAATTTATACTTATTTATAAAAACATCATTCTTTTGAAGTTATGAAACTATTTAGGAAATATATATTGCTTTTAATGATGAAAAAAGTTCGTTTAGAAATAATCGAGCCTGTTTTCTCGAATGCTATTACGCAGTTTTCAGTCTTATGACTTAAAATGATCATGCTTCATTTAAAAAATTCTTTTTTTTTTTTTTTTTATAGATGTGAAACAAAACGCATTATTTTCCGTTTGAAGTTATTTCCCAATTAAACGAAATATAATACAGTGAACTCTCACTTATGCGCCGGCCCAAGGGACCAGCAAAAAAAGGCGCATAAGTGAGAGAGATGTATAAGTGAACAAGCCTATTTAAAGGACTAAAACGCAACATAGGTTCTAAGGAGAGAATGAATAAGAATGTTTCTATAGACAAGGGCAATTGGTCTATAGAAACATTCTTATTCATTCGGGCGATATGGGAATTACTGTGACGTAACTACAATGATAAAGAGAAAACAAAAATTGTAGCACAGCTAATTACAAACTGTTACCATCAAAACGATCCATAATAGATAATTATCCCTTCCGAGCTCTAATCATTCGCCTTTATTGCTCACGGAAGGAATTTTTTCCGCATGAACTAAAGAGGGAAGTGAAGAAAATTCCTTTTTTTTTTAAAGAAAATAAATAAATTTTTGTACATTTTACTGATATGTATATAAAACGATGCATAATAGATAATTGTCCCTCTCCGAACTCTAGTTCATGCGGAAAAAATGTCTTCCGTGAGCAATAAAGGCGAAAAATCAAAGAGGAAAGTAAAGGAAAATGCTTATTTTTTAAAGAAAATAAATAAATTTTCATACATTTTAGGGAAAATTCGGCGCATAAGTGAAATATTTATCTTTAGAGCGACGCATAAACGAACGATATTATCATTATTTTGCTATGGAATGTGCTGGGACCATTCAAAATCGTCGTATAAGTGAAAAAGGCGCATAAATGAGGCGGCGTATAAGGGAGAGTTCACTGTAATAATGACGATAATACGACGGAATTTAAAAAACAAACTAGCTGCCAGGGCAGCTAGATTAGCTTCCTGCGGCATGTTGATGCATAACGTCCTCCCTCTCTAACTTTTACCTCATTCTGAAGTTATATTATTTGATAGAATTTAATGTTCATTCGATTTCAAGACATATCACGCACGTGGCCCGGCGTTGCACGGGCACTTCGTGCCTTTAAAGTAGTGAGGAAATTTTCAAGAAACTACTCCCCGCCAAGGCGGCTCGCTTAACAGGCGCTTCACGCCTTTACTTTTTTCCTACATAAAAAATCATTCGAATTATTGAGATGCTACGCGCCTTCAAGATGGTGAGGAGAGTTTCAGTAAGTTCAGCTCGCTCAAAGAAAAAAAAGCAGACATAGACACTCAGTTTTTAATATAAGTAGATGGCTCTTCAACAAATAAATGTTTCAAAATATTACCAGTAGCTAGCGATAAAAATACTACATAAGTGGCCAGCTTATGAGTTTCGTGTTTGATTTAGTTAAGCCTTCATTCAAAATTCTCATTATCATTGTTATTAGTTGTTTCATAGCAACCACGTTTTGCAAGAATGAATTTCATATTTAATCATTATTAGGCTTAATCGCTATAAATTTGACTACTTATTAATTGATATCTTCGCTAATTAAAATCGTATAATTACAAAGATTGAAACTAATGAAGCCTGAAAAATTACCTATCTATCGGTACCTGGTTCGACTTTCAGTTCATTGGCGTTCAGGAGAAAGAAGCGTGACATAGAAAGATAGTTAGAAAGAAAGATAGTTAGAAAGATACTCGGTTTTTAATATAAGTAGACTAGCTGCGTAGCCCGGCGTTGCACGGGCTGTAATGTAGTGAAGGCAGTTTGAGAAAACTACTCGCCACCAAGGCGGCTCGCAATTTTGAAGAAATGAGGAAAGTTTAAACAGTTTACTCGCCGTCAAGGCGGCTCGCCTTTACAGTAGCGAGGAAAGTTTCAATTCACTACTCGCCGCCAAGGCGGCTCGCCTTTAAAGTACCAAGGAAAAGTTTAATAAACTACTCCCCGCTAAAGCGGCTCGCTAAAAAGCTTTCCTGCATCAAAGAATCAATCGAATTATTTGCACATGCTTCTTCAAAAATAAAGACGATGTCAAGTAGCGCATACTTAGCACTCTCCCTAAATTACAAATAAAATTCCTTTCCAAAAACAATTATTTCCAAACCGCTTTCTTCCGGTAAAATTAATTGCAAAATTCTAAACGAAAAAGTTCTTTTAATATTTGGATCGAAGCCAGAAAAAGTCCCTTCTAAAAACAGCAATTGCAATTTTATTTAAAAACACATTTTCAAAATGGTACCTGAGAAAAAATATGTCATTAATAATTAGAATAAAAACAATTGTTAGAACTTTGTTATAACACGTATTCAAAATGACAATGAAAAAAATAACACTCTTTTATTTTAAAAAGTTCAACTTAATTAACGTTTTAATTCAAAATGGCAACGGTAAGAAAAAATGTCTTGGAAGTTTAATCATTAATTAGGCTTAATCGCTTTAAATTTGACTACTTATTAATTAAACATTCGCTTTAAATTTGACTACTTATGGATCGCAGCCAGAAAAAGTCCCTTCTAAAAACAGCAATTGCAATTTTATTTAAAAACACATTTTCAAAATGGTACCTGAGAAAAAATATGTCATTAATAATTAGAATAAAAACAATTGTTAGAACTTTGTTATAACACGTATTTAAAATGACAATGGAAAAAAATAACACTCTTTCATTTTAAAAAGTTCAATTTAATTAACGTTTTAATTTAGGGCCGAATTCAAGTGAAACACCATTGCAGTCGCTTCGAGGCGATCGCATATTGCAACCGCTACTGTAAGTCGAATTCAAGTGAATTCGTTTCACTTGAATCCAAATTTTGGAATTTGCGATTGCATTGGTGAGTTGCGATCGTCCGTGTTTCACTTGAATTCCTGCCTTAAAATCGCAACGGAAAGAAATAAATATCTTGGAATTTTAAATAGTTCAATAATTTAATTAACGTTTTAATTCAAAATGGCAACGGTAAGAAAAAATGTCTTGGAAGTTTAATCATTTACTAGCTGCCAGAGCAGCTAGATTAGCTTCCTGCGGCATGTTGATGCACAACGTGCCCCCTCTCTAACTTTTACCTCATTCTGATGTTATATTATTTGGTATAATTTAATGTTCATTAGATTTCAAGACATACCACACACGTGACCCAGCGTTGCACGGGTACTTCGTGCCTTGAAAGTAGTGAGGAAAATTTCAAAAAACTACTCCCCGCCAAGGCGGCTCGCTTACAGGCGCTTCACGCCTTTACTTTTTTCCTATATAAAAAAAATCATTCGAATTATTGAGATGCTTCACGTCTTCAAGACGGTGAGGAAAGTTTCAGTAAGTTCAGGTCGCTCAAAGAAAAAAAGCAGACATAGATACTCAGTTTTTAATATAAGTAGATGGCTCTTCAACAAATAAATGTTTCAAAATATTACCAGTAGCTAGCGATAAAAATTCTACGTAAGTGGTCCGCTTATGAGTTTCGTGTTTGATTTAGTTAAGCCTTCATTCAAAATTCTCATTATCATTGTTATCACCGTTTCATAGCAACGACGGTTTGCAAGAATGGATTTCATATTTAATCATTTATTAGGCTTAATCGCTTTAAACTTGACTACTTATTAATTGATATCTTCGCTAATTAAAATCGTATAATTATATCAATTGAAACTAAAGAAGCTTGAAAAATTACCTATCTATCGGTACCTGGTTCGACTTTCAGTTCATTGGCGTTCAGGAGAAAGAAGCGTGACATAGAAAGATAGAAAGATAGTTAGAAAGAAAGATAGTGAGAAAGATACTCAGGTTTTAATATAAGTAGATTAGGCTTAATCGCTTTAAATTTGACTACTTATTAATTGATATCTTCGCTAATTAAAATCGTATAATTATATAGATTGAAACTAATGAAGCCTGAAAAATTACCTATCTATCGGTACCTGGATCGACTTTCAGTTCATTGGCGTTCAGGAGAAAGAAGCGTGACATAGAAAGATAGTTAGAAAGAAAGATAGTTAGAAAGATACTCAGTTTTTAATATAAGTAGATGAAACACATTATATAATTTATGATTACTTTTTGCCGTGTTTTTTACACTTCCTTAAGTTTTAAATCAAAAATTAAAAGAAAAATCCTCATTAGTTTAAATTTTAAAAGCTTATAAAAAGACATCCGCCATTAACTTTGTTGAATCTCATTTTAACCATATGCTATTTCTTCTTTGTATTAAATAGGAGGTTCCTTAATTCCTCCTTGCTGTCGTCACAGGATGTGTACACTGTGTAGATACTCTAATCTAAAAAATTGAATGAAATCCTGAAAATTACGGACTTCAAAAAAGGAAAAAATTGAATTTCTGTAAGAACTGGTTTAAACTCAGATGAAAAAATCTAGACTTTGATGTTCTTTTTCGACCTGATAAGTCCTTCAATCGCTTTAATACCACATTGTCCGACTTTACTTTTTGCTACTTTCGATTTATCATGTGAAGAGATCCATACCATTTTGAATGGGAAATATAATGCTCCACCTCTTTTGCATATGTAATTAGCATCATTTCCTTATTAATTGTGCGAGGGTTGGAACTTAAATTGTAGCAACTATTTATTTACATTTAATACAAAAGTGAATATTCCACCAAGGTTTACTGGCTTTCAATATAGACACCAGCATTGTGTACACCTCATATTCAAAATATTAGAATAATGACATTTTTTTTACAAATTGAAAATATCGTTTGGTAATGCAGTGTCTTTAAATGCAAATTATTTATTATCTTGAAATTAATATTATATTGGAAGAGATGAATAGAAAAAAAATATTTTTTGAAATGTCAAAATATTAGAATATTTTTTTAAATGGTTCAAAATATTAGAATATTTTTTAAAATGGTTCAAAATATTAGAATATTTCACGTTAATTCTTATTTCATCATCACTAATTCATGACAGGTGGCATCATTGATAAAATGCAGACAATTTTATTTAAAATTAGAGATCTCTTTGCAGTTTTTTTGATTTTTGATCTTTAAATGGGTCGTGTGAGGGATATTCCTGAATCGGTTAAACTGTGTATAGTGGATTTGTACCGGCACGGTAAAATCAATGTAATATTGCAAATTATTTATGCTATTCACAAGCAAGCGGTGGCAATATACTAACACAGTATTTAAAAAACGGAAATTTTCAAATTAATCACCAAAATGGTAATCGAAAACCAAAATCATCTGCTAGAGATGAGAAGAAACTTAAAGGTATTGTTAAGAAAAACTGTTTCAAAAGTGTGAAATTCTTGCACCGAAAATGGAAAGATGGAGGAATTGAAGTTTCTATGTGGACAACATTAAGACATCTTCATGAATTTTAGTTTGAATCGCGTGTACCAAAAACAAAACCTCTCCTGATTGTAAAACAAAAACGTACAAGATTGAATCGGTGTAAATCAAGACGTTTATAGAGCGAAGACGATTGGAAAGAAATATTATTCAGTGATAAAAGTATGCTTTGTGTTTCATATGGTCATCAAGCTATTGAAGTTTGGAGAATGCAGCAAGAAGCATTTGATAAAGAATGTCTTAAACGCCCGGTGAAATTTGCTGCTAGTGTGGCTAGTGAAACGACTTGGGATTGCATGAGCGCAAAAAGACCTGGAAAGTTATGCATCGTCTACGAAAAGGTTAATTCTCAGATATATAAAGAAATATTGGAATATTACATGGTTCCTTCGTCAGAAGATTTGTTTGAAGATGATTTCATCTTTCAACGAGATTTAGCTTCATCTCAGACATCAGTGTCGACTAAGAATTGGTTCCATCAAGGCAACATTAAGGTACTTCCTTGGCCACCAAAGTCACCAGACCTTAATCCCATCGAAAATTTGTGGAATATATTGAAGAAAAAACTCCGAGAAAATCCTCCTTCAAATAAAATTATGTTAGTGGCTCGTATAAAGTCTATTTAGTATAATATTGATCGAAATGTTTGTAACCAACTTGTTTGTAGCATTTCAAATCGATTGAACGGTGTTATTAAAGCTAAAGGGGATGCTACAAAGTATTAACTGCCATTTGCTTCATATTTATACAATAATATTTTGCATAAAATAAAATATTCTAATGTTTTGAACCAACGTTAATTTTATTCTAATATTTTGATTTTTTTCAGAAGTCCATTGCAATATCTAATTTATTATTATTTTACATATCGTTTACGTTAAAATAGCATATAAGCATTCAAGATTTCATTTATAAGCAATTTAATTCAACGACTTAGTAAAAAAAATAAATAAATAGAACATTTTTTCCATTTTATCACTTTTTCTCAATTATTCTAATATTTTGAATATGAGGTGTATAAACCATTTTCAACGATGTGGAAGTCCTGTAGCAGCTACTGTTCTGTCAATAATTCGAGTGTAGTGGTCTACTGCCAAAGGAATCTCAGGAGCAATTCTGAAGTGAATTCCACAACGTGATTCCTTCTTATGAATTAAATGAGAATCACAAGTAATTTAAAGAGTTAAAGTGACTCAAATTCATAAGTGATTTTGTCTTAATCCTTAAAATTAAGGAATCACTTCGTAGGACTTGCTTCAGAACTGTTTTAGAGTATTCTGCAATAGACCGCTCTAGTCACACTATTGAAGGTACAGGTGCGGCTATAGATGTCCTATGACTTAGAAGACTAGGCCTTCAATGCCTACTTGCCTTCGATGCTGGTGACTATATTGAAGGCCAGTAAACCTTGATGGAATTTGTCCCTTTTGTATTATACTAGAATGCAACTTAACTTGGCACTGACGTCACTACGGGCGGAGCCAATAAGAGCTCACAAGCAGTCGGCGATCTCCTCTTATTCGCCAAGTAGGCTGTGACGTTTCATCTAGCTCGTTTTTCATAGGCTAACGTCACGCAAACGTCACGCTGACGTCACGATGTTTTTGTCAAGAAACGTTGCATTTTAGTATAGATGTAAATAAATAGTTGACACCATTTCAGTTCTAACCCTCGCGTGTAATTATTTGTTTCGTGAAATGTATCTCTTCTTTAACAACTGTCGCGCAATAAATTAAAACTTGGGATTTTGTTGAAATTTTTGCAATTCAAGAAAAATACATACCGTAAAATGGGGTGTATAGAACAGCGGGGTCACTCGGAACAAAACTTCCCGACCGTACAAAGAAATTCTTCATAAATATACTATTGGGTATTTTTCGCCATTAAATTTTTTTTAGAAAGGTAAGATCATAGGAAGTAGGAAAAATTACTTTTGTCAATCTGGAAACGCTACTGGCTTATAAGGAGGGCTGCACGTGGAATCCTAGAAAACATCACGTTTTCGTAGACAGCAAAACTTCGCATGTAAATACAAACCTTCTTATATTTTAAACCTAAGAGTGGTATATTTCAATTATGCATGAATCTGAACAACAGAATACCACATTAGAATTAACATTTTTTAAAATTTATGTCATAAAAATGAAGAATTCTGAAAAATTCCATAGGAAAAAATTTGCGGGGTGTATCGGAACAGTTGGTTCTGTTGTTTCAATTCAAACTTATTTTAAGGAAACTTTGAAAAATCAAGATTCTAACCCCAATTCTTCTATTCAAGACAAGAACAAGGATTTATTACTGTTGATCTCTCCTCGCGGGCAACTAGATCTTAGAATGACAGAAGGTTGCAGATTTAAAAAAGATTTTTTTTTTTCTCCAGGAGATTTCTTTTTAACTAAAATACATAGGGGAAAGTCATACAGACTTTGTGTAGCAAAAGTCCAGCACACAGACAGTGATGCATAAGTGGGAAAACCTCGCAGGGCAATCCATAAAACCCAGAGATTTCAAGAAACTAAAGCAAAGGCAGCATTCATCCCAGAAGATGTTATGAAAAAACTTAAGCCAAGCCACAACTACTAGTTTGAAGGACAAGTGCATATTTGTGGACGATATGAGTGACTTCAATTTATGCTACAGCTTTGTATTTCAATTCAAAAACATTTCTTAAAAATAAATTTTAATTTTTCATAAGTTCAAAATCAATTTAAATTTTGACAAATCATAAACGTTTACTGGAACAGAAAATGAATTTTTATTTGGCAAAAACTATCTGTTCTTACTCTTACCCATCAGTATTACTCATGTTTGTGAGACCTATTACAGGTTAAATTTAAAAAAAAATAATAGTTTTAACATGTGCTCCGATTGACCCCTATCAGTGGGGTGATTTGGAACACCCCTAAACTCCTATATTTATAAATAATAACTGTTCGAAATGTTTTGTTTCTGCTTGGAATATCAAAAGCAAAGCAAGACCGAAGTTTTAACCCAAAAAATCAAATTTAAAAAAAATCCTTTAACTACTTTTTTAACAATTAAATCTGAAAAGTGTTCCTATTCACCCCATTTTACGGTATCATGTCTTTTTAAATCACCTCGTACTGCAGCCCTTTTGAAAAGTTGAAAAATTGAAAGATTTGAAACCAAAATAACACTTTTCAGGAAAAACTGCGCATTAATACAGCATGACCCAGTTAAACCTGTAAGACATAGATTTTCGCAATCGTTCGTCCTGAATACATACTTCCAATGGCAAAAGTAATCAATATTCAAGACAGAGTAAAGATATTGTCAACTTGAAGTGAAAAAAGAAATGTAGTGAAAAAATATGAAATCTAACTTTTTAGCCAAAATCCTCTGCGTTGCATTTAAGAAAAATATCCCCATCGAAATAAAATGCCTACCCGAAAAATTTGAAACATTTCAGCTAAACACTCAACGAGGTATTACACGGAAAAATTTAACTCAATTTGTATTTCTCTTCTTTCTGAACGTTTTCGCAATATTTTCACTCTCTAATCCAAACTATTTTAAGCTTTTAAATTTATAAGTAGCTCAGTTAAGCTAAACTTTACTCCGACAGACTCAATTATTCAAAACTAAGACAAATTTAAGAACAACACCATTAATGAGACCCAAATTTAATATCAAAAATTAAAAGATCGCATTTTATTATAATTCTTACCCGCTGGTGAAAAACTTCGTAAATCTACTAAACAAAATTGTTAGTTGAGTGAAGGGATTTTTTATTTGAAGATTGAAATTAAGTACTAAGATTCAGCTTCTTCTTTTCAAACTTTCCAGCAATATATTTTCTTTCTTTATCTTAAGCGAAAGCAAAGTAAAAAATCTAAACCAAAAAAAAAATCCATAGATTTATTTGTGTAGCTGTGTGCACTTTTTCCTCAGTGTTCTTTGCAGTCCTGCGAAAAACACAGGTCATGAAGGATGAAAAAAGCTATAGAGAAAAAGTAGCACAAGATTTGTGTAGACTTTTTCCTCCCTTTTGAAAAAAAAAACTGCTGACTCTCAGATAGAATGGAAAATAAAAGAAGGGAATCGAAATCTAGAAGTTACAGAAAAAGGTTTAGAAGATTGAGGAGGAAAAAAGCAGAGATTAACTGTTAGGAAACAAACTAAACTTTCAATATTTTGCAATACTCTCCTCCTTTTGCTCCTGTGATTTATTAGTTCAGAACACACACACACACACACGTGATTATGAGGGGGCCTACTTATACCATAGTGAGGGGACCCACTTACCCTAACTAAGAAAAACCAAGCGGTAAGTGGGACCCCTGCCCTTAAATACTTATTAATAATACTTTGCATAAAAATTCTTTATGCTATTATGTAAAAAAATTTTTACATAAATTATATGATCCAAAAAAAAATTCCATGAAACCCAAATATATGCAAAACCAATCATTGTGAGGAAATATAACATGATCAGTACAAAAAAAAAGTACAAAAACCATATGCGCATTTGTTTTAAGGGGGGGTGGCCCACTTACCTGAACCAACCCTATATTACGAACGTTGGATATTTGGTACAAGCATATAACAGTCCCAACAACCAGTTAGTAGGTGAGATTTGACAGTGTCACATAATTAATAGGACATGCTAAATTTTGTAAAAAATTGTACTTGAAAACGAAAAATGTGGCATTAAGCACCGATTTAATAAACTCCACCGATAATAAGAGCTCCACCGATGGCATTTTTTGACCAATAGGACAATGCCAATCGTTCAGAGATGGCCGATGGTCGATTTTTTTTTTCAGAAGCCGGATGATCATTGGTGAAAAAAGGCTTCAAGCCATTTAAACATTTGGAATTGTTAAAAATGAAGTAGTATTTCTTTTCATTTATTTCTATGTTTTTCAACAGATATGTTTATTTATGGCACATTAGACCCCGAAATGTAGTTATTTATAAATGATCTGAGACCAAACCATATTCCACACACCATAGTATAACTACAATATTTGACACGTACTAA
Organism: Uloborus plumipes; assembly: GCA_038373865.1. NCBI lineage: Eukaryota > Metazoa > Arthropoda > Arachnida > Araneae > Uloboridae > Uloborus > Uloborus plumipes. Next base: position 15,142 of record JAXGGA010013506.1, read on the forward strand.
ACTAATCTATTGTGTGTATTTTGCATAAAACTGATTTAAAAGATATTTAATGCTTTAAAATGTCCACAAAAGCTCACTTTGGTTAGTTTTAATCCTCTTTGGTTTCCGAAAGCACTAGTGCTTACCTTTTCTTCATAACATGCTTTCAACAGCTGATCTCAAGTTGTTTGATGCCTGCCTGGTCCCATAGTACCCTTGTTTCATCAACTTATAAATGAAATATATCTATGAATTAAATGCTTGTTATAAACTTATTCAACAGTAGTTACAATTTGACTTCATTCTTTAGTAAGACCCATAAAAAGTTACTAAAAATTTATCAAATGGTACAAAAGTCAAAAGCAGAATATTTGTCTCATTGAAATTTTACATTTAACTATGAAAATTATGAAAAACTAGGAAAGCATTTTTAAATTTAGTAAAAGAGGAACCAAGTACCAAAAACTTGTCATTAGAAAACGATAAGAAATAAAATTTATCATTTCTTAATTAAAAAGCTTGCATTTAAGGAAAAAATGACAGGATTAAACTCAGATGCATGCATATAAAAAGTATATCATTATAACTTATGATTTGACTGCGTAAAAATATGTGAAAAACATTTATATCCAACATCTTTTCTAATTCAAAGAGATAACTCCTGTCTATTTCACTTAGCATTCATTTGCCATTTTTCAGGTAAACTGCGTAAATGAACTTTAAACAAAAAACATTTATTCATTTAAATGATCGCATATTTCATTGCGTGAGTTAAACTAGTGTTGACGACCAACAATTCGTTCTGCCATTTGAAATATGGCAAAAGTAATTGTGGGGAACGTTTGAAATTTGTAGTTTTGACGGAATTTTTAACGAAAGTACTCAGTCGTTACTTTATATTATTGAAATAAATAGCATAGTTTGAAAAATAAATGACGCCATTTAACTGTTCTTAATGCGTGCAGCACTTAAAGGCCTTTGAATAGGTAATCATGCCCAAACGCTGAGATAAAAACATTTATTTCTGCCTCCAACGGATGTCTTCATGCCTCATTAATGTGGAAAGGTGTTTGTGCATGTTTATAAACAGAAGGATTTAATATACGTTGCTTGAAGATATTTTTTTATGTTTTAATGTTCATCGTTATCTGATTTCCCCATTTCATGCAATTTAGATGTCGTCAGTATGCTTTATTATACAGTGAATGGGAATTGAAGAAGCGAAAAAATGTGCACTTTGTTTTGCCATCATAGTTCTGCGTGTTAAAAAATTCACTGGTGCACAAAAAAGAACAAAGAAAAAAGACAAATGCCCGCATAAAATGCTTTCCAATAGGATTAGTTTCTATTTCTATGCTTCTAAGCACTTACTTCATGTGAAAATGTCTCAAAAATTAGTCAAATTTTTTTGATGTTTTATTAAAATGTCGTTTTTAACAATATAAAAATCTTGAAACATTGTGCATAATTAAGTGCGCCTATGTGCATTGTGTACACCTATGTGTGCCTTTTGTGCACCTATGTGCATAATTATTCAGCATACAAATTCTGCATTATCAAATAAAGTATGATAAAACGTACGTAACATTCTAGACCAAATGTTTTAATTTTTTAATGACAAGATGAGTTTTTTCTAATTTCCAATTATTGCATGAAATGTAAAATCAAATAACGATGAACTTACAGTCAGATTTTAAAATATCTATCAATATATTTTTTCATACATTAATGTGGAGGATATCTTATTTAGTTATTTGTGAAGTGTCTCTAAGTTTTATTTCCTCAAGAAAGCATTGATAAAGAAACTATTTCAAAAAGACTCATAATGTTTTTACCTGTTCTAAAAGGCAAGTTACATTTTTAAACATGTGATTTTTGATGAGATATTTTCACCTTAATTATTTCTTAAGAAATAATCCGAATAATAATTAGAAAGATTAGAAAATGCACGAAAATATTGCTTTTTAGAATTATTTTTATACCTCCAGAATTTAAAATATAATTGACTAGGAAAATAAATGCAAAAAAGAAGCATGCTATATGTAGATAAACGCTTCTGAATCTTGTTGTAGCATAAACATTTACAAAAAAATGGAGACGTGTTTCTAAAGCTTAAAATATCTGAAAACAAACAAAACTCCATCAAAAATCAATTTAAACCCAGAAATAATTAAAGTTTAAGTTTTAAAAGAAAATTGTTCAAAAAAGAAAAGTGTTATTTTTGTTTCCAGATCCCAACAACTGCATTTTTTTTAATCGAATATTTAGTTAGTTAGCATTACTGTATGCTGTAAAATCCCTGTTTCACTTTTTATTATCTGCCCATTAAATTGCGTATTAGTTCGCTATTTCAAGGCCTTAGGTGATGTTGATACAACAAAAAAAGGTAAAAAAAAATACTCAGGATCTGAATCACTTTTAAAACAAATATGTGCATATTTTTCAAAAATAAAAATAACAGTTTCTCCAGCAGCTCCTTTTTTTTCTAAAATCTAGTTATGTTTCTTTAAAAAGTTGTAACAAAATACAAATACAATGAAAGTAAATCTTTTAACTTGGTTGCCTTACATTTCAAACATAACTGCCCCAGCTAAAATTTTTGTAAAACAAATATGAGTCAGATAAATTAAAAGTGCAATTTGTTGTAAAGAATAGGAAAATATTTAATCACTTATAATCTTCTTTTATACACAATCGGAAATTCCAAACCATCATTATACAAGTTTGTTTTCACTTCTTTTTTTTCTCCCCTTTTACTCAATAATCATTGTCATAAAGATAGGCGCGTGTGATCAACTGATTAAATAAATTCTTTATGCTATCTGAGCGAGTCAAATAATGTTCCCTCCTTTTTGCTCCAAGGGCTTGTTTAGAGAGCGGGGTTGAGCTATTTTTCTCCTTCTTTCGCGCGACCGATTCTATAAAATTGAAACTATTTTTGCAAAGTATAATATTTAAATAAGGAATTGTTGAAAAGGATTTTAATTTACTTCGTTACATTTTATTTTACTGCTGAAACAAGGAAAAACCAAAAACTACAGTCAAATGAAAGCATTAGTTAGCTCATTATTGCAGCCCATAATATCAATACACAGAAAAAAATCAATAGTGTTTTTGCAGTATAAAACAGCTAATTTCATTTTAATAAGCTGCAAAAATTTCTAATTGTACTGTAATTAACTAATAAATTGCTAATTTTACTATAATAAACTGTAAAGTTGCTAATTTTGCAGTTAACTACCGTGCATTTCACACTTTTAAACTGGAACCTTGGCTGCTAGTATTATGTTGTTGTTTTTACGGTCTAATACAGATAAATTTTACCGCAATAAACTGTAAAATTGCTAACTTTACAGTAAGAAACTGTAAAAGTGCTAGTTTTACAGTTTATTACTGTGTATTTTACAGTTTTAAATTGGAACCTCGGCATCCAGTATTATACTCTAAAAACAATAGTTCATTTTTTGCAGTGTACTTTTTTTTCGGCATTAGCTTTTGTTTTGCATGGTTTTTATTCACCTAAAGAATCAAGAGAGCTAGCATGGTCACCGGTGGAGATACTAAGGAATTTTTTATCTAACCTTATTTAGCTTTTAATAGTATAAACTTTAAGTCAGATACATTCTAATATTTAATATCCGCAGCATATGAAAAAATAGTTTGGGAAACCGAGTTTTGACTTGGAATAACATTCTAAAGGCACTAAACTGCTGTCCTTTTCAATAAATATATGTTAAGCCCAGCATTAATTAAATTTAAATGTAAATACAGTCAAGCCCGCTTAATGGAATATCGGTTAATAGAATATCCCGCTTAATGTAATACATTTTCAATGCACCAAACAGTAGTAAATCATTTCTATGTTAAATTTCCTGGTTAAAATATTACATTTTTTGAGGCAATCCCGGTTAAAAGAATAATTTTTAGCCCTGTTTATGTCGATTTTGTCCCACTTCCCACCGATTCCATTCAGATTTCTCCTCTTGTAAAGAACAGTAATGAATGTGAAGCATATGGGCAGCTTCCAAATGTTTTTTTGTTATTTCGTTGGGGCAGAAAATGGTGGTTCCTAGAGTTTGAGTTTGCTAGTGTTCAATACTTTTGCCCCCACTTTGTATTGTTCCTTATGCTACATTTCTTTATTCAAAGAATGCACAATAAGTCTCGAATAAACTGCACCTCTAGGAACCCAGAGGAGAGATAAAAGAATAAGAGAGAAATGTGAAAATCAACAGGTAGAAAGGATCGGAGAAGTCGATAAGGCTGTGACAAAGCTCTTTCGAGATGCGCAACGGGGGTCTCTTGCTGTTCTGAAATCATTTTCCAATTTCGCTTCGGCTGTGTTTGTCTCTTTATAATGTTTTTTAAATGAAAAGATCTTACTTTAAAATAAAAAGTGAATTTTGTAGAATATGCAAATGCTAATAAATATTCGAAGTTACAGCCTGCAAAAAAGTTTCAGATATCGATCTTCGCCTGCTAAAGTTAATAAAGCCTGTAATATTATAAGACGTTTCTTGGAAACGAAGCTTAGCCCAATGCTGACTTTCAGTTGTTTTACAAACTAGAAAATCAAATTACTGACTTGATGCATTCACAAAGCAGTAAACAGTCTAAAATATCCGTATTCTTTAGGAACAAAAAAGTGAGTAACATTAAAATACATAATTTTTCAAAAAATTTTGCAAATATGTATATTTTACAATAAAATAAGGTCCTTTTTTATCCAATTTCTAAATTCTGATATGTTTAAAGTGTCATTAATATGTTTAAAGTTAATCATTAGATATTTGTTAATGAATGTACCTGTGGTTAAGGCAATTTTTAATGCTTTCTTGATTTAAATGCAATTTGAAACGTCGTGTGGATGGGATCCCGGATAATGGAATATCCCGCTTATTAGAATAATTTTACGCGGCAAATCGGCTATTCCATTAAGCGGGATCGACTGTATTACAAAAGAATGTAGTATTAACGTTTAAATTAGTTTTGCATGGTTTTAAATACAACTATAAGAGCTAGATTCCCTAATATAAATCGGTATTCTAGCTTATTTGTAATAGCTCCACCCGCCATGTAAAATTTTTCTTTTTTTTTCTTTGTGACTGTTACGGTTAAAAAAATTTTACGGCCGGATAATTTAATATATCAGCAAAACTAAAGAAAAAGCTGCTGATTTGCTGATTCTTGCAAAAAAAAAGATTTTTTACTCATTAAAAAGGGAATTTTGTACATTTTATCGTGAAACTCATAAAAAATGTCTACACAAGGCCTCCTCTCCCCTGCCATCGTATGTGCATACAAAAATTACATTTATGTCATCAGCGGTTACATTTTGATAAGTTTGATATAATGACTAGTTTTCAATCTTCAATTTTTGCTGAAATAGAATAATCCTAAACGCAGTTTTATTAATTTTGTATCAGGTTTGCAGATTTGCGTTACCCTTTAAATTAAGCAATTGACATTAAAGTTAGGCACATCAAATTTTAAATTTTCCCCCCTCATTCAGATATACTCACCATATCTAGAAGTTTGCCAATTCCACATCAACTGCAGTAGCAGAGGCCGTGGTAGCCCGATCGGTAAGGCGTCGGACTCGTGTTCGGAGGGACCCGGGTTCGATTCCAGCCGATCAAAGATCCACCGTCTTGATTAATGGTGGCTGAGGGACGTTAAAAACCTCGTGGTCACAAAGTCCTCCAAGTGAAACGATATCTCTGGGGTTGCTGGGCCAAGGGGTTTGCTCGACCCTTGGTCTGGTTCAAAAAGAAAATAGCTTTTCTGTCATTATTAAACAATTAACTCTATGCCATAAAACAAAGGGGATAGGTAATTCAGTTAAATTCAATTCCAATAATGTATTTTTGTTATTTATTGCATAATGCATTCGTTGAAGCAGGCCCCTTCATTTAGTGGCAGGCAGGGGGGTCAATTGCCCCCCTGACTATGGGAAATCAATGTATTGGTATATAAATGGGCGTGGTTTTTGCCACTTTTTGGTAAATTTTACATTTTGTATGCACCCTTTGCCAACCCCCCTGGAAAATTTCGAAATGACGTCACTGCGTTGAAGCTTCTGGTCTGCATTTTTCAATATTATTTGTTAATATACGTATATAGCTAAAGAATTTTTTTTTCACCATAATGAAATATAAAATAAACTCGAAAAAATTTCACTCTAAATCCGAGTTTTAGGCATTCATAAAGTGATTCCATTTGCCCCAAAACATGCTTCTGCAATTTTAATGCCAAACTGTGCCTTTAAAGTCGTTAATTTTTCACTTTATTATAAGCTAACTGCAGTATCCAGTTTACTGAAACACTCCAAAATGATTGACTATTGTAAGAAAAACTGTTTTGTTAATGAAGCAGTTTTAATATAAAAAAAGACTATTCTCTCTTCATAATATTTTAATGAAAGTAATGAAACGTTTTGATTCAAACGTTGAAATTGATTAACATATATGCAGGTTTTGGAATGGTTGAATAGACTAACTAAATGTAATGATCAACGCAGAAGAGCTGATACCATTCAAAAAAAAAACACAGAATTTTTTTTTAATTTTACAAAAAAAAAAAAGTTCATACCTTCCTGGAAAGTATTAATAACACAGCATAAAAATATGTCATACCATTTTAATCTTCTAAGTTGTACTTCATCATAATTTTCAAATGTTTAATACTATTTAATCTATACTTACTCAAAAGCATTTTATTCAATCTATTCACCTAAATGCTAAAATATATTTCTTGTGAAATATGCCTTCAGCCAAGCCATTTTCAAATAAAGTTTGCGAAAGCACTCGCTCTCATAAATAAAAATAAACCTACAGTTTTGTCATATATTCAGCGCATATGGATGAAAGCTATACATCATTTTTTGGCAGTTCTATTTCACAGTTGTCAAATACATTGTACCAATTTCTTTTTCCTTATTGTCAATGTTATTGAATTGTTTATTTATCATTAATCTCCTTTAAAACTTATGTTTTTTGTGAAGGATGTATTTTAGAGATTATTTACTTCCCGTAGTCTAAAAATATTTGCACTGTAAACTCTTTTACGGATTCATTTCACCGTTTGTGAAGTAAAATAGGATGTTAATATTTTTTTAGAGCTGTGATGAAATGTCACTGTAGAAAATGAATGTTGTTTTTACAGTATAATACAGCTAATTTTATAGTAGTAAACTGTAAAAATTGCTAATTTTACAGTAATAAACCGTAAAATTGTTAATTTTGCAGTAATAATCTGTAAAATTGCCGATTTTACAGTTTATTACCGTGTATTTTACAGTTTTAACTGGAACCTCTGCTGCAAGTATTATACTGTTGTTTTAACAGTACAATACAGCTAAATTTTATGGCAAAAAATTGTAAAAATTCTAACCTTACTGCAAGAAACTTAAATTTCTAGTTTTACAGTTTATTACTGTGCATTTTACAGTTTTAAATTAAAACCTAGACTGCCAGTGTTACACTGTAAAAACAACAGTTCATTTTTTGCAGTGTATAACGGATGCGTTCTAATTAAATCAGCTACTATTAAAAAAAAACGAGTTAATATTAAGTTACACATGTATTTTTTTTTCACAGATCTATAAAGTCCCCTTTGTCAAATCGTAAAATTAAGAAGCAATAAATGAGCAAATCAATGCTGTGACACCCTAGATTGTAAAAAATAAACGGGTACCGTAAAATGGGGTGAATCGGAACACTTTTCAGCTTTGATTGTAAAAAAAGCAGTTAAAAGATTTTTTTTTAATTTGGTTTTTTGGGTAAAAACTTCGGTCAGGCTTTACTTTTGATATTGCAAGCAAAGACAAAACATTTTGAACAATTTTTATTAAAATATATAGGAAATTATGGGTGTTCCGAATCACCCCGCTGATAGGGGTCAATCGGAACACGTGTTAAAACTTTTATTTTTTTCAATTTAACCTGTAATAGGTCTCACAAACATGAGTAATATTGATGGGGGAGAATAAGAACAGGTAATTACTGTCAAATAAATGTATAATTTCAATACCAGTAAACGTTTATAATTTGTCAAAATTCAAAATAATTTTGAGCTTATGAAAAATGAAAAGTAATTTTAACTTACTTGGAAATGCTTTTGAATTGAAATACAGAGATTTAACAACAATGGAAGTCACTCATGTCGTCCAGAAATATGTACTTGTCCTTAAAACTCTTAAAACTTGCAATTGTGACTTGGCTTAAGTTTTTTCATAACATCTCCTGGGATAAACTCTGCTTTTTCTTTAGTTTCTTGAAATCTCTGGGTTTCAAGTCCTGAATGATTTTTTCGCTTATTCATCACTGTCTGTGTGCTGGACTTTTACTACATAAAGTCTATGTGACTTTCCCCCCTCGAATTTTAAGTAAAAAAAACTCTCCTGGAGAAAAAATCTTTTGAAATCTGCAACTTTTTGTCATTCTAAGATCTAGTTGCTCACGAGAAGGGATTAACAATAATAAATCCTTGTCTTGATTAGAAGAATTGGGCTTAGAATCTGGATTTTTCAAACAGTTTCCTTCAAATAAGTTTGAATTGGAACAACAGAACTAAGTGTTCCGATTCACCCCGCAAATTTTTTTCCTATGGCATTATTCAGAATTCTTCATTTTTATGGCACAATTTATAAAAATGTAAATTCTAATGTGGTATTCTGTTGTTCAGATTCATGTGTAATTGAAACATACCACTCTTAGTTTTTAAATCGAAGAAGGTTTGTTCATGCATATGAAGTTTTGCAGTCTATGAAAATGTGATGTTTTCTAGCATTCCATGTGCAGGCCTCCTTAGAAGCCAGTAGCGTTGCCAGATTGACAAAAGTATTTTTTTCCTACTTCCTATGATCTTACCTTTCTAAAAAAAAATTTCATGGCGAAATACCCAATAGTACATTTATGAAGAATTTCTTTGTACGGTCGGGAAGTTTTGTTCCGATTGACCCCGCTGTTCCTATACACCCCATTTTACGGTAAATCACTTTGAATCATATTTTTTAAGCAAAGTTTCGTTTTAACGTACTACATATTTTAAAAGTAGTAATAATAATTACAGTGCGTCGCAAAAGTTTAAGCACAACCGAAATCTTTTGATAAGGCGAAAAGTATACACCAAAGCTTTGAAATTTTTGCTGTAATTAAACAAACAGATTACAAATATATGTTTCGAATTTGGAAACAATTCATAGAAATTAAAATACGATTACATGATAAAATCAAAATTTTGCTGTCGCAAAAGTTTAAGCACAAAAACGGAATATATATTTTTTAGGAAGCATAAAAGTCTTTTAGTAGTCTATGGTGTTACCGTTGCATCTGATGAGTTCGAATATGCGATTTTTCATCGATAGCACGAGCTTATGGAAGGTTTCGGAGTTAGTCTGTACCAGCTTCCTCGATTGCAGATTTAAGCTCTTGAACAGAGCAATACTGCTTCCCATTCTGGTATACGTCACGTGCGAGAATTCCCCAGATGTTTTCTATGGATTTAGATCCGGGCTGAGTGCTGGCCATTCATTACACTAATATTTTGAGAAGCAAGCCATTCTTTCGTACTACGGAATTGTGTATTGAAGCGTTGTCTTGCTGAAAAATCCAATCAGACCACCTAGGACTTCACCAAATGGTAACAAATGCTTTCTCAGGTATCTTGATACCTTTCTGAATTTTGTCTACCCTTTAGAAAGCTAAGAGAAGTTTGTCCGTTGAAGGCAAAAAGCGCCCCATACCATGACTGAGCCACCACCATGTTGCCTACTGAATACGCACTTCGGATCTTTCCCCAAGTTACGACAGTAGTATGAGAACCCATCTAGACCGTCTAAATTCCAATTTTTTCCATCAGAGAACACAACAGTAATCCATTCGTCACTGTAATGCATATGATGCTTTGCCCACTGCAGTCTTGCTTGTTTGTGACACTTTTTCAGAAAAGGTTTGCGAGCTAACTTTTGTTTTTTGACAAATCCTGATTCTTTTATTCGTCTGCTTATGGTATCCCGTGATAATTTTGTTACAAGTCTAGTTTTTATTTGATTCAGTGACAAATTTTCAGTTAAGGCCAGTTTTTTAATTCTTCTATCCTCACGAGAGGTAGTTTTTCTCGGTCTTCCTGAGCGAAACGCAAGTTTAAATTGATTTCCACGTCTCAGAACATTATAAATACCACGTTTAGATTGATTTAAAATCAATCATATTTGCATAAAATCTGATCTGTGCACAAATTTTTGCGACAGCCAAAAAAATATCTTTTGTATTTTCTGATTTTCATTGCGGTTATATTTTTCAAAGCTTCAAACACTTAATTAGGATCATAGTAGCCACTTACAGTATAAATATGAAAGCAGTCTGCAGAAAAGATTTCTTTTTATTCAAAAATTTGCATAGTGCTTAAACTTTTGCGACACACTGTACGAACAAATTAATGTTATTTTATTAAAGGTTACAAAAAAGCACTTATTTTAAAACCCTGATGAACAACGACGCCGCACTAATTGTTTCTTAAGAAAGTTTAACATTTCGCTTTAATGAGCAGTTCACTGCAATAGTCTAAATGCAAACAGGAAACGTGGCAAAGATAATTGTATCAGAATACCGTTAAAAATCACCTTATACCCAGATTTATTTATTCCTTATTTCGAAGCAGAAGTCAATGAGAATCTTGATACAACAAAATTGGTAAATATCAAGTTATGTCGATTCTATATAATTGTATATTTTTCAAACCATGGAAGTGAAAAGTTACTTTCTTAATTGTGTGTATGAAAACAATAGGACTACTAGTGCAAACGTGACTCATAATCGTTTGTGCCGAAACAGTTGAATTTCCCTTAAAAAAAATTATAACGCAGATTATGTAATATTTTTACAAAAATTTAATTAACCATTAAGAGTTTTTATCGAAGATAGCTCTGGAAGATGAGAATATAAGAACCAATAAGTCTCTATAAATCTTTAATAAAAGTAAAACTTGTTTATTTGAACTGCAAAACGCAGGGCAATTCAAATATAGTTTTTTTTAAACAAAAAAAGGAAAAGTATTTGGTAGATCAGAAACTCTGACGACAGAAAAATGGTTGTAGAAAAACTTAGGATAGAAAAAAAAAGAAACTGCCTCATTAAACTTGAATCTGTTTTTATTTAAATACTTCTTGAGGCTTTCACGGCCGGCGTCAATATGAAGAGGTATTTCTAGGCTTATAGGCCGTGTTCAATGAGAAACATAAATTTCAAACGTTTCGTCGGACGCTGCAGTCGACATCATCAGTGAGTAAGTTTTGGTGAGACTGTGCGCTAGCTTCGGCCGCTCTGGTTTTTAAGTAAACTGCTGATGGGTGAGCCAGAGAGGCCGAAGCTAGCGCACCAGTCTCTAGTCTGTGGAGTTAGCGACAAAAACAGTCTAAATATTTCACTTCCGGATACCAGTGTGAAATTTGGTACAGAGCTTAGGTTCATATATAAGAACAAAAAACCGCCGGGAGACACTTGATCAGGGGTCATGAACTCCCGTGATGACGTCATCAAGATGGCCGCTTTTACAGGTAAATACGTTCGTTTAATTGCTTAAACTCCATCATAGATTAAAATATTGCAAAACTCAAAGGTATCATCTGAAAGCTCTTTAAAATAGCTACTTAGAAATATTTAATTTTTCTTTCTGAGGTCAAGTGCCCACCTGTAATGACGTCATCAAAATGGCCGCTTTTAAAGGTAAATACGCTTGTTTAACTCCCCCTAAAACTCCATCATAGATTCAAATATTGCAAAACTCAAATATATCATCTAAAAGTTCTTTAAAAGAGCTATCTAGAAAGATTTAATTTTTATTTCTAAGGTCAAGGGCCCACCTGTGATGACGTCATTTGAGGTCATTTTTATGACGTCATTACAGGTGGGACCTTGACCTCAGAAAGAAAAATTAAATTTTTCTAAATAGCTCTTTTAAAGAGCTTCAGTTCATATAATTCAGTTGAATTTATAAATTCAGCATTATATGCTCATGTTATTCAATAAAAGTATAGCTTTGTCGGCTAGTCTCCTGTGACTGTGACTCTTTTTGATTTTTTTTAAATTTATTTAATGCACATATTACGATCCCTTGTAGGCTTGAACCATCAACCCTTTGGTCAACAACCGAACATGCTAGCCGACTGCATAGTGGATGTTTTGCTTAACTGTTAAACTATTTCAAACAACAAATCGCTGCGTGTGCGCTTTGAAAGTGGTCAGTGAACGCTTTCTTATTTCATTTCTTGTTTTTTTTTTTAATTCTACCCAGCTGTTAATTTCTCCTAAAAAGTATAGTTTCAATAATTTTTAGTCAAGAAATGAATAACTAACAATCAGAAATATTCACAACATGGGGAATTGCAATCAACTTATAGGACAAATGATGTTCAGAGTTTTTACGATGAAAGTTGTACCTCTGTAAAGAGTCAGAGGTTGTGTTGCAGTACACAATGTAAGTTTCAAGGCAGGTGGACTGCTACCCTGAAATTTTTGAGAACGTTTTAAAGAATCTGAGTCTCTTTTTACACTGCAAAAAATTAGCTTTTTTTTTTTTTTTTTTTTTTTTTTTTTTTTTTTTTTTTTTTTTTTTTAACAGTATAACTCTGGCAGTCGAGGTTCCAATTTGAAACAATAAAATGCACAGCAATAAACTGTTAAGCTAACAATTTTATAGTTTCTTACTGTATAGTAAGCAGTTTTACAGTTTATTGCCGTAAAATTTAGCTGAATTATACTGTAAAAACAACAGTAAAATACTGGCAACAGAAGTTCCAGTTTAAAACTGTAAAATGGACGGTAATAAACTATAAAATTAGCAATTTTATACTACATTACTGTAAAATTAGCAATTTCAAAATTTAGTACTGTCAAGTTAGCAATTTACAGTTTATTACTGTAAAATTGGCCATTTTTAGTTTTTTAATATAAAATTAGCTGCATTATACTGTAAAAACAACATTCATTTTTTACAGTATAAGAGGTCTTCCGCTTAAGCTGAGAGGGCTTCGCAATCGCTCTTAAGGGGATATAAGTAGTCCCTCCCCCCCTCCACAGTGTTTCCCAATCGTCATAATGTATAGTAATAACCGATATGAAGGATGAAAAGCATGATGACAGTAGATTAAAAATGAAACGGTGATAACCGATATTATAGGTTTAAAAAAATGATAAAAGGAAATTATAAACTCCCAATTCCCTGACTTGTTTGAAAAAAACGCGAGCGTCTTTATGTCATTTCTTCTAGACCACTCTATGCAAAGCCGTAACATCGATTATGCAAAATCGATTTAGGAAGTGACGCCCGAGATACTGAGTTAGAATACTATATTGACAGGCATGGGTATAAAGACCGTGGGTGAAAGTTTTGCTTCAGTAGACATCAATGTCGTTCTTTAAGTTCTTGCTTCTAAGTATATTTACTATTTTTGCTTTCGTGAGAGTTTTGTCCCTTTATCTTATTAATTTTTTTTTTCGAGCTTTTGGTTACGTTTCTTACTAAGCAATGGATTGACTGATGGGAATTAAAAAATGTTCTGAAAATGTTCTCATTTGGAATGCAAATTAAACGACGTCAATTTCATCATTGAAATAGTATGGAATAAAAGCTGTATTTAATCGAAAATGGGACTTTTAATACCGTCGTATTGCACAGATTCTGAAATATTACATTTTAAAAGTTCGCCGGATCCTAGATCTTTGTCACGTAAAATTAAATAGATCAAAGTGTAACATTTTACCTATCGCGTCATCAAAAGCAATCACTAATAAAAGCACCACGAAATCAATTTTGAACAACTAAATGCAAATACAGCACTAGGAAAACCGCAAACAGTTGCAAAAAATTTCATCATTATACTAGAGATTAAAATCCATAATTAGTTGCAGTAATTATGTTTAAAATCTAATAATGAATTCATTTTAAAGCGTCTGTTATATACTTGTCTGTACAGAGATTTGCCAGCTTATGATTTGGACCTTTTTTTTTTTTTTTGCAGTAACAAAAATTTTCATCAATACAGTATGTACTTATTTTTTGAAGTAAGTATTCTTGAAACTATGTTATATTATTTCTGCCAGAGTGTACTTTGAAATTTATTTGCATTGGATTATTTTTTTTTTTTTTTTTTTTGAAATTCTTATTCTTTACTGCCAACTCAGTGTTATAATAACAAAAAAAAAACATAGAAAAGCTTCTTCATTTATTTTTTTTTAAGTATTTAAAGCGTGAAATATGCATAATAGCAATAACTACCATATACGATTACAAAGTACTATCATTTTCAAAAAAATACACTAATGTCAGTTGAGTTAGTCAGTGAGTATAATCTACTAAATGTATAACTATCTGGATAAAAGTGTCACTTTTTTTTTAACATCTTCAAATTATTGCAGTGACTCACCACGAACTGATGTGCCACCATCATTGGTTTTTTTTATTTCAGGCAGCAATTCTAAAACTATATTTTAGTGGTGTATTGTTAAGCCTTTCATAAAATATCCTTTTCCGTTACGGATGGCAATTTTTTAACAATGGATTGGAGTACTTTTAGCTACATTGCCAAAAAAATTAACAAGTTAATATATAAATCCAAAAATAGAAATCTTTGGCGTCGTAGATATAGCTACAGGAAATAAACACACGTGAGTTTCAAATTACCCCTTTTTTAGGTCCAAAAAAAAATAAAGAAATAACGAGCTCATTAATGAAATAGAAAATAATTTACTATTAACTTCACTTTCGATTATTTGAATTGAAAAAGAAATTTATTTAGACACAAGAACACGTGTCTAATTCTTCATGTTGTTAGGGAAACTTAACTTCTTTACGATATCGTAGAAAAAGCATTCTGTCCCGATTTTTTTGTTTCTAATATATGTTCATTCACTCACCATGTTATCAAACATAAATATAATACTTCCCACATAACCATTCTTTAATGAAAGTTTCCCTTCCGTTGAGTAAAAAAAAGTTTCATTAACTATACATAATGAAATGTATCTTTTCATTTCCAAAGGGCTTTATGTTGTTAACAAGTAAACCAAATATTTCATTCACTGAAGTACATACGTATATATAAATAACAGGGAAATAAAAAAGAAATAGGTAATAATTTCCTTTGAAGATTGTTCGCTTTTATACAGGTCTGCGTAAACGATGAATGCAAATATTGTTGGTGAATAAAAAGAACATTCTATTTAATGATTTTGTTCCTTTCATAACGAAAGTAAATATCACCGAAAAAAGAAATGATGAACTAACGGGAAAGATTCTCGTATTAAACGAAAAATATTTTTTGTACAAATATATGCATTCTTATTAAAAGGTTAAGTAAATATTTTTATTTGATGTTTTAATTTGTTTATTTACTCATTTTTGAATTAGGAGCATTAAAATGTTTTGCATATGATTTAATGTAGTTAAATGACAGGGTGGTTATTAATTAACATGAGGTGTTTGGAGCCCTCTAGCGCGTGAAGTACTGGAAGAAGCATTGCCAAATTTCATGGGCACACATATTAGACAATGAGATTTCGATTACTGAAATCAATTAAAAAAAAGTTTGAAAAATGGCCACCAGGGGAAATTTTGGCGCTGCAAAGGTGTATCTACTCCGATTGTCGAATAATTAAATACTACTGACAAAATATGCATCCACTTTATTTGCAAATATGGCTTTTTTATCACAAATGTAGTTCAATATGATCATCATCGTGAAGTTGCAAGAACTGGATACGATGCACAACATTTTCCACGGCAGCTCGTAACATATCAGAGTTGATTTCTCTGACTTTTAAAGTTACAACATCTTTTAAACTTGCTATATCAGAAACATATCTTTGATGCGCAACTTTTCAACTATCCCCATAACAAAAATCACATGGATTGAGATCGAGCGAACTTGGGGGTCATACCGGAAATTCTACGGCCATCATATTAAACCTCATTTGCAAATAACAATATGTTTTTCTTTGCGAAATTGCTTTGTACAGCATTTTTCTCCAATTTAATTTGAGATATTCATAGTAATACATTGTTATAGCGCCAAAATTTTCCCTGGAGACAATATTTTAAACTTTTTTTTTTTTTTTCAGAAATTAAAATCCTATGGTCCGCTGATGAAATTTGACAATATTTAGCCTAGTACTTCGTGCGCTAGAGAGCTCCAAACACCTCACGTTAATTTATAACAACCCTGTATATCAGATTTTATTTCTTAAAAATTAATCTCCTTTTACAACAAACATATTTGCCCCATCAATAGCCAGATCTCTTTTTTTTTCTTATTTTTAATTTATTTTCCACTTATTATCCTTCGCAAACAGATCTTCAAAAAAGCAGCTACTTTAGAGCAGAAGTTACATAAATCAAACTTTACTGATTGGATGCACTAAAAACATGAAAACTGAGTTCATCACCTTAAAATGCAACCGCTCATTCTCGAACCGTTGTAATTGCTTTAAGATTGAACTTGGTTTCAAAACTGTAAGGGGCTCCGCTCCCTGTTCGCTACCACTCACCAACCCCCGAAGATTGCTTCTCAACCTTATTTGGTTCGAGAACATTTAAATAGTCTATCTGAAAGAATCAGATTAACATACATGTTACGGTTAGATCAATTAAAAGCTTCCCCCGCCCTCGTTCGTAGAAAAAAGAATTTTAGTAAAAGACTAATTATAATTGGAACAATATTGATACCTCAATTCAACCCAAAGACTGAAAAAAATGGAAATTCGCATACACTGTAAAAATGAACTTTGTTTTTACAGTATAATATAGAAAATTTTATGGTAATAAACTGTAAAATTGCTATTTTTTCAGTACTAAACTGTAAAATTGCTGATTTTACATTAATAAACTGTAAAACTGCTATTACAACAGTTTATTACCGTGCATTTTGCAGTTTTTAACTGGAACCTCTGCTGCCAGTATTATACTGTTGTTTTTACGGTATAATACAGCTAAATTTTACGGAAATAACCTGTAAAATTTCTAACATTAGAGTAAGAAACTGTAAAATTGCTAGTTTTACAGTTCATTAGTGTGCATTTTACAGTTTTAAATTGGAACCTCGGCTGCCAGTATTATACAGTAAAAACAACAGTTAAATTTTTGCAGTATAGAAAAGTCATTAAATAAAAATAATAGTAATAAAAATAATAATAATAATAATAATAATAATAATAATAATAATAATAATAATAATAATAATAATAATAATAATAATAATAATAATAATAATAATAATAATAATAATAATAATAATAATAATAATAATAATAATAATAATAACAATAATAATAATAATAATAATAATAATAATAATAATAATAATAATAATAATAATAATAATAATAATAATAATAATAATAATAATAATAATAACAATAATAATAATAAGCTTTGAAGAGTAAAACGTCTCCGGGTGTTTAAATTATTTCATTTTATTTTTCTAATTCCCGGGAACATTAACAATTACGCTATTGCTCCGCGTAAACCAAAGTTATGACACGTAGTAGATCAATAGCGCGAAAAAACATTACATTTGTCTTGATTTTAATTCCTAAAAAAACTTTTCTCTACGTTGCCAATAGATATTGAGTCTTGTTACTTTTCAAAACGTGCCATGTATATTGAAATAAATGCATACGTCCACAAATTAATTCGAAGAAACATGAATGCGAAACATTTAAAAATAATATAGTTTTGTGTGAAAATGTACTCGGAAAAAAAGAATAAGGTCATTTAACGATGTGGAAAAACATCAAAGTATCCAAAAATAAACAACATATACTGAGAAACTAATGAGTATGAGGAACTGCAACAAAGAACATAAAAATACTAAATCTGAGAGATAGAGAAATAATGCTTCAATTCTCAAGTGACCATTTTGGCAAGCATTAAAAAAGCGATTCATAGTTTTATGTTTAAAGCTCAACACGTACTTTTTTCAAAAAAAAAAAAGATTTTTTTTTTTTTTTTCTTTTTTTTGTGTAGAATAATGACAATGTTCGTATTTCAGATTTAAAAAAATGTTTTTTTCCTCCTGAGTTTTCCTTTCCCTTTTAAGAATCACTTACGTTACAGCATTAAGTTTAGCATTAAGTTTTGCACTCGAATCGTGTTTTATAAAAAAAAATGGCTCATTCAAGTAAAACTATTACTAGTTTGAAATTCCTAACTAGATTCAATATCATTAAATTCGTTTCGTAATACTTAAAGTACTTGTAAGACTCAATGAATCCGCAGAAACATAATAATAGATTGAGCTTATTTAATTTCACTTACTTTTTTGTCCATATGCGTAGTATAAGAGCTTATAAACAACATTTCAGGTAGTAATAAAATACGTTTCGTGACAAAAATTCTTATTTATTTGATCAAATCTTCCATCTCAGAGAAAAAGAAGCGTCACTTATGAATTTCATGTGTAGTTTGACAAAAAAAACGTAGAGGAAGTTATTGTAAAATTCTAGTAAAAAATGCCAAAAATGAGAAATTCGGCCTCTCTTTGAAATTCAAATAGAAAACCAAAGCAGCCTTAAGTTTACAAAAAGTATTTTTATAATTACAAACCAAGTTATTTTATATAATTAGGGAAAACAGTTCTTATGAAGTAATACAAGGGTGAATTACACAAGGTATGGGCACGCTTACGGTTTTTTTTTTTTTAGATACAAATGGTGCAGTTTTATTTCATGAAAAAATCTAATTCTAACTGTGTTAGAACTTCGAGTTTACACTTTTAGCTGAGATATTTTCATTAACTTTCAGTTGTGATTTTTATATATTTTTTTAATTAAATTGGAATACATTAGCGTCACCAGCTAGGGCCCCATTATCATAGCACACTGGCTCCCCTTTTGCTTACAGTGGATTAAGTACCTACGTTATTTTATATGGTTTTAAGAAAGCTAAACATCAAAATGTTGTTCCCTTATGCATTTACAAAAAGGGAATTTTTTGTTTGATGAACCTAGCAGCAAACGACGGTGATTTCTTTTTCGAAATAAAAATATTTAGTTATTTTATTCAAAACATTTGCTTTTACGAAGTTACTTTAGATAAAACTATCGGAAAACTTCATTATCTTTGTTATAAAAATAAAAGTTATTAAAAAGTTTCGAAAAGTTCATGAACTTTCAAAACTTATATTTGCTCCAAACTGTATTTTGCAATAACATTGCGTAACCCTATCAAATATAAATATACTTACATATATCCATTAGCTTCCGAATATTAAACCTATATTAACATTTTACCAGCAACACAACAGGCCTGTTATTGTACAGCTTTCATTACAATACGTTTCACCATTCTAAATATGCAAATTATTCTCACATTCAACGAAGTATGAAATTAAATATGGTTCTAGTGTTTAAAATTCATTGCATGCGAGGATTTCATTTCATCTCGTATTTCAGCTTCAAAGACATTCCAATCACGTCAACGAAAGTTCCGCTTTTGTAAATACAATTTACATACTCCAATGTCAAATTGAAATATCAAATATTATTTCAGTTGGCAGGGTGCGAATGATTGAGTCTTCGAGAAAGAAATTTATGAGATGATGCATTCTGTGAGATTTCGCAAATAGATGTAAGAGCTGGGACGATATACAACATGAAAGAGGAGTTTTTTTTTTCTTTGATGGAAAAAAATACATGCTGTCTGATTTTCTTAGGTGAAACCTTCCGCGTATTAACGCAGGCGTCAGGTGTTCTCTAATCTTACCAAAATAGGGGTGATAGGTAAGATAACAATAAAGGGAAGAATAATAAAAACCATTTTCAGCAGTATCAAACAACGTAGAACGGTGCTAGTTTCAAATACATAGTTTAATTGAATGTGTTTAAAAGAT